>PVIC010011862.1:0-40673 GCA_004025085.1 Thryonomys swinderianus | reverse complement strand
AATCATTGTTTTTAAAAACAGGAGAAGCCTTTGTAATCGTCCAGTTGTTGCTGATGAGGCCATAAAGAAGCCATAAGCAACCTCGATGCCATGCACCACAGGCTTTAATGGGCAGGCGTCTCTTTATGGCCAAAAGCTGCCTGGGAAAAGCCTCAACTACGTGATGATTTGTCTCCATTGGAAGGCAGTCATGGGCAGGGGGCTGGGTGGCGGGTGGCACGTCCCTGCACATCTCTGCGCAGACATTTGAAAGAGCCCAGGAAAGGGTGAGGCTGGGCAGGAACCCGTGTGGATGGAGCCCAGGAGGTCGCCCAGGGCAGAAGGCCTGACTGTCCGTTTTGGTGCTCGGGTCTGAAGCCACCCTTTGGGGCCCACTTCCAAGAGGGGTGCAGGTGCCAAAGCAGTTCCCCAAGCTTTCTCCTCGCACTGGCTTCAAGTGCCAGTTCAATAGAGAGGCCTGGGTCCATGAAGACGCCTCCACCCCTGCCCCCACCCCAGCCCGGCACCGTGGTTAGTTGTTTTCTCAGCACTGTCGTGCTGTGGAGTACCCTGCTCCGGGGCTGACTCACCCCGGCATCTCCCAGTCAGTTATGCTCTCCACAGGGCGACCCCACTCAGCTTCACCCAGCCCCGCCTCCAGCACCTCGGACAGCGCCAGGCTCCTGTCCCGCCAGGCTGCTCCCCAGGTCCCGGGAGTGCTCCCACGCTGGCCTCCTTCCTCCTTGAGGGAGAGGGCTCCTAACATGAGTGCATTCTGCTTCCGTGGCAGGAAGCTATTATCCAATGCAGCCCTGTGCATCCTGACCAGTAAAAATTAGTTATTGTTTTCCTCTTTATGTGAAGATAATTAAAGTATAATGTAGAAATTCACATATCACAGAAATTAGTGGAATTCATCCAGATTCTCACTGCTAAGTGATTTGTTAACATTTAGGAGGATATCTTTATATCTTCCCAGGGTGCATATGCTTATAATTTGATGATTAGAGGTCTGAAGGCCAAGTAGGAATTAATATTTTTTTTAAATCAAAGATTAGGAAGAATAACAAAAATGTGGCTTGTCCTCCATCATTTCCACTAACCCAAGTTCTATGAGCTCCTTTCCCTCTCCTGGACCGTTGTGCAGGTCCGGGCCCGTGTCTGAGCAACAGCGCTCAAGTCTTCCAGCGGGGTGTCCTCATTCACCCACTGCGGGCCCGGAGCGGGCAGGGCTGATCCCAGCCCCGCCAGGAGAGAGCCAATCTGGTCCCTGCACCGCAGCCTTTCTGGCCCAGAAGCTGCTTCTTTCCACTTCCTCTCCATGGGAACCATCGCAGGACAGGGCACAGCTCCCCTGTCAGCTGGGTGGGGGGGGGGGGGACTTGTGCCAGTTTCTCTCTATGGGAAGGTTTCTCTGCTGGGACAAGGGGTGAGAGGGCCTGGACATGATGTGACCATCTTTCGTACAACTTGGGGACATTTTCTTTAAATAAAATCAGTAAAACAAACACCAGTCTAGTGATGGCCTTTGAGAGCTTGTGCCTGGTCTGAGCCTCTGTTGGTGGCTAGTGGGGGCAGCAGTCCCCCATCTTTAATAAGCTGGTTTGTTAGAGGCTGCTGCATTTATAACCAAATGAGCTCCTGCTGGTCCATTAGGATTTTGTGCCTCAGATCTCAGCATCAGTACAGCTCACAACACTGGGTTTGGGACTGTTAGTTGATGTGGTGTTGAGAGGCTGTTGCTGTTCCTGTGCATGTTCTCCTGGCAACATATGAGCCAAGTGGCTTGGGACTCCGTGTGCCATCACCAGGGACCATCACACAGGTGGGTTCACACAGCAGATGGCGACACCTGCCTCGCACTGAGCCCCAACGGAGACAGCTGGTCTACCCACCTCCTGATGCTTCCCCAGAGACTCAGAGGCCCCAGAGGGAGGCTTCGGATGCAAGCTCGGAGCTTCCCCTAGCAAGCTTTTCCTCTCCTCTTGCCCTGCGCTGGGAAAAATCTTTACTAAGGTTTTATCTTTGTCTTTACTTTCAAACATGCAGAAAATCAAGTATGCAGCAAGAAGTTCTGATATGGAAATAGAAAACAAAACTCTTCCTTCAAAATCTAAAGAACCTGTGACTCAAGTGATCTGGGAGGCACTGGCTAAAGGGGCTCAATAGGTTTCTTAGCTGCGAGAGCAGGTTTTTCTGGCAAAGACACTGTGGCTTTCCAGGAGACAAGTCGGTGCTGCTCTCGCCAACCCCGCCCGGCCGGGGGCCCGTTTGGAGGACAAGTCCTCAGGTCACACATTCTGCAAAGCACGCTCTGGGAATGTGAACAAAGATGAGACCTAAGATGCGGAGGGCCTCTCCCCACCTGGCCAGAGTCTGTAGCGTGAGGCCCGGGGCCCCCCAAGCTCCCTTTGCTCATTTTGAAGTCTCCCGGGGACACATGGCTGTTGGTCACCTTGGCCCCATCTGCACGGACCACCAGGCCCGATGCTTGCTGGGCCCCCGGGGAGTGCTTGCTGAATAGGGGATCAGCAGTGCCCAGGTGAGGCCGTGATCATGAGCGTTCGTGTCCAGACAGGTGCGAGGGGGCGGAGGAGCCTTCCGTGGCTTCTCAAAGGCTGCGTTGTGAGGGGGGATTGTCTGCTCACCTAGTGGCTTTAGAAGCCAGACTGGGGTCAATGGGTGGGCTTTGTCCTGGAGAGGATTTGGCTCACGGCTGGAGAGGCTTTCCCCGCAGCTGGCAGCAGCTCGATAAAGCATGAAGAAGTGGGACACAGGGGGATTATTTGGGGATTTACGTCTCAGATTCGAGCTTGCCCTCTAGACTCTCGGTGCTAAGTCTCTGAGTCTCCAGCCATGTTGAAACAACCATGTGTTCTTTCTCCCTAACTTCTTAATCTATGACTTAAGCTGTTCCCAAGAGTGGATGGCACTGAGGTGCGTGTTTGTTGAGCCCACTTCAAATATTTGAAGTGATTGGCAATGCTATTTGCCCCGACAAGCCCTGAATCCATACGCCTGGGTGTCATTGACTTTTCCTTTATAAATTTGAATTATATAACAAGAAAACAAGGTGCCAGAGCCGCTGACAGGGAGCGATCCTGACTGGCAGGGTTATTTGCCATGGCCGCTTTCTCAGGGGTGCCGTCTGCCGCTGGGCGGAAGGTGAACGGGAGAGGGGAGTCAGTGGGGGTGACTCCGGCAGAACGTGCCCCAAGGTGGTTCTGGGGCCTCTGGACCTTCGACGTATCGACATCCGGGAGATACTCCGGCTCTTCGGAAGCACACACGTATCCAAGAGGCAGTCATGATGTCATGAAACTCTCCAACGCTCAGAGACAAAAAGAGCAAATAAGAAAGTATGTACATATATACACACATGAGTGATTCTCCAGCAATTACAGTCTACATAGCTACAGAGATGCATGAAACACGCTAATCTGGCACATGCGTGTTCGAAGGGATGAAAGTTCATTTCCTCACGTTTTTTCTATTGATTTGAAAATTGCCAAATAAAAAGGGAGAGAGAAATTAACCGTAATTTCAGCTCCCGGATCCTGAAGCACTCGTGAATGATACTTTCAGCTTGGTCCAGAACCTTCCAGCTGTGTGTGGGGTGCTGTGTGCATTTATACCCTCCATCTCGGGGAGGGTGTGGGCTGAGTCGGGAGCACTAGGGAGGCTGGGGACGTCCTAAAGCAGAATGATGACGGTCCCTGCAGAGTCCGAGTGACAGCCTTTGGCACGTGACCCGGCGACAGGACCCAGGAGTCAAGTCCAGATGAGCCGCTGCCTCCTCAGCCAACTGGGGAGACCGTGATGCCAGCAGGCCAGGTCGACCTCAGTGCCACCGTGCCCTGTGTGCCCACCAGACCCCAGGGTCGCCACCCCCCGAGGAGCAGAACGGAGCCTCCCCGTGGAGGAGTGGCAGGGCCCGGGCGCCCTGCACGGAAGCGCAGCCCTCCTCTAGGCCTCTGACGGGCAGGAGCCCCGGGGCCCTGAGCCAGACACCCCAAGGAGCACAGGGGGATCCGGGTTCACCGTTGCACAAGGAAGAAGAAAGGAAGCCCAGAGTGTTGCGCGGCCCCTGTCGGTTTCTCCTCCTCCGAGGCGGCCCAGCCCTGGCCCTGGGTCCAAGGTCGCCTCCCTTCACCCTCCCTCCAGGAAGGCGGAACGCCTCGTGACTTCCCGCAGCCAGATCTGGCCAGGAGCTGCTGGGACGCCTGGTGCTGTCAAAGGGACAGTTTGAAGCCTGCTCTATTCACTCTTTGATTTATAAATTAACAGACTGTTTTAGAGCGCTTTTAACTTTAGGGAAAAATGAATGTCAAGTGACACAACTCCATAGAGCCAGGGAACCTCCCGCCTGGCAGCTCCCCGGCTCCCGTCCTGCAGGAGGAGGGCATCAGGCGCGGGCGTGGCCAGTGTGGGTGCGTGGCCACTAGGCAGCCACCTCGCGTGCACCGGGCGTGTCATTCGCTGCTTGCACAGACGGACAGTGACCGGATCCACTCTCGCGGGGATCACAAACAGGGCTCTGTGGCCCTGAAACCGGCCACATCCCCTGCTCCTGCCTTAACTTCTCTTTTGCGTGAGTCCCTGGCAGCCACTAATCTTTTCATCCCACAATAGCACAGCCTCTCACGCCATTAAATATCCTCTAAAGGTGAGCTTTTACAAACCTCTCATATTTCTCATACATATTTTAACCATCTTCTGTGTGTGGACATTTAGGGCATTTTAAAGTATTTTCCCTACTGTCAACCTGTGACAAAGAACCATCCACACCAGGCTTTCAGGACCGGTGCTGACAGATGGGCAAGAGAAATGCCCCCAGGCATGACCCAGTGCCCCCAGGGTGAGCCCTATTATTTGGGAAACAGTACTTTCCTTCCATACTTCTCCCCACATCTTGTTATTTTCTCAAACTAGAGAAGTCAGAGAGATTTGTTTAGATTAGTTCAATATTTTAGTTATTTGGACGGAATTTTCCATAGACTTTATTTAGCAACATCAGTTACAAATGTCCTCTTCTACCCCAGAGGGCGGCTTCCATGGGGAGTGCAAGTCTGAGGTCTTAGAACGCCTGGCGACCGTATGCAGGACCATGAGGCGCTGTCTACGCAGATCCAGGGTCCAGCAAGGAAGCCTGAGGGTGCGTGTGGCTAACTTTGCCCACCGTGGCAGCTGAGCATGGGTGTGCTGTCTACAGTCTCCGTCTGAGGGTGAACCTCCCGCCCCTCCTCACTATTCCCCTTCTCACTCAGCGGAGCCCCGGGAGGGTGGAGATGCAGGAGCTGGTTTGACGGCGCAATTCCAGCCACCCAAAGGTAGGGCCTGCAAGGGGCTGATGTACAGCAGGTGCACAGGTCAGAGACGGGTGTCAAATTTGCTCAGGCAGTTACAGGGTGAACAGGCACTGGCTACAGGGGAATCATTGAAGGGCAGGTCTGCTGGGGTCATTACGGAGCCTGGGGACCCAGACATGTTATCACCGCAAGGCTCTGGTCTGCTTGGTGAGCGCCCCCTGCAGGCCTGTCTGACCTGCCCCACGGTGCCGTCGCCTACATTGTACTCCATCTGAGACAGATAATGTAGTTTTGCTCCTAATTGTGCACGTTTATCATGAAGAGATGTAAAGTCCAAGAGCAGAAGAAGTCCAGATACACTATTCCTCCTTGGGCTACTCTGGGCTTTCCTCCACTTTGGTTTGAAACACAAACTCTGCAAATTCAGTGTGTCTCATTCCTTGTTGTGGTGGTGCCTTTTCAAGTTTCCACTGCCCTCTATATCTGCCAACTTAGGCCAAATGTTTTCTACCAACTGAGAAATCTGTACTTCCTCTAATCAATGACTCCCCTTTCAGTAAATATTCTCATCTACTAAGAACCTATTTCTATGTTGTCATCCTCCTTGTGCCCTGGTACAAGGATCTGTGAAAGTGTGTATGTGTGTGTGCTTGCCATTACAAGATACCTGGCATACAAGATACCTGGCAGCACCATTCATTTATGCAGAAGAAAAGTTCATTGGGGCTTACGGTTTGGAAGGGTCCAGTCCATAGCAGGTTGGCCCTACTGCTTTGGGCCTGTAGCAAGGAAGCACGTCATGGTGGGAGTGTGCGCCATGGCCAGGAAGCAGAAAAAGGAGGAGGATGGTCCCGTTGTGATCTCAAACACATACCTCCAGTGACCTCTCCCAATGGGCCCCCTTTCCTAAAAGTTCTACCGCCTCCCACTAGTGCTCATGGGGCTTTGGGTGATGCTCACTCTCCAAACTGGAGCACTGTGCAGCCAGGAACAGCCCTGTCTGGGAAATTTGCTTCCTTGGGCTATAGCACATTTGTCTACCTCCTTCCATCACTCCCTGGGTAGAATGTCCAAGCTTTCTGATGCCTGCCGACTGTCACAGCTCCCTGGGTGAACAGGAGGCACCATCCATGTGCCACGTTAGGTGTGGATCTGGGAGTTTAGGTGACACAGGCTCTCAGTGCTCAGAGCAGCGGGCAGACACTGCCTGTGCCACCCTCGTGCCACCGATGTGACACAGTGGGAAGTCTCTGACTCTTAACTCTCCAGGACAGACTGTGGTCCAGCTGGTCAAGCTCCTATACCCGCTTCAGAGTCTGTGCAGACCTCCTGCCCCCTGGCCTTGCTTTGGGCCTCGCTCCATCCTGGACCATGGCCCTTTCTCTGTGGGTAGTGACATTCCCTGTCAGGGCAGTCCCTGGATGGGGAGTTAAGCTCTGCTCTTCATGTGGTGGTGAGGGGGCACACCTCAGAGATGTGAGGGCTCACAGCTACTGTCCACAGCCAAGCGTGAGCTCTCACGGGACAGTCGCACCAACCGGCCATTCAAGCAGTAGGTGCTCAACACATGTGCTAATGAACGTTGAGGATTTTGTGATGTCTCTCTGAGAACTGTCCGCCTTGGTGGTGGTACTCACTTCGCTGGCCAGATTGTGGCTCAGAATAAAATAATTACTTCTCCCTGGTATTATGGTTAGACATGTCTTGACAAGCGCCTTATTATTAAATAGTATGAAAACAAAACTTTTTGCTGTTTAGGAAAACTATTTTTAATTTGTATGCATGTCTGCATAGGAAGAGAAATGGACAGAGATCCATGCCACAGCCTCCCCAACCGTGATTTCAACAGCACCGCAGCCCAGGACGGCACGGAGCTCAGTCTTCTAGCAGAGCCTCGGGACCGCAGCGCGGTACTCCGAGGCCTGCCGGAGCCGCGGCGAGCCGGAGGCTGGAGACACGCTCCTTCTGATCCACGGCCTCTGCGCAGCTGTGGCCGCAGGTCCTGCGCCGTGCAAATCAGGACGGAAGCTGTGCAGCAACCTCCCACATGGTGCCCCACACCAGGGAGCGGAGCAGTCTTGGTTCCGAAAAGAAAAGGAAAAAGGAAAATAAAACTGACAAAGGTTTCATAAGCTCCAAAATTATATAACTCCCCTGGCCCTTCCTTCCGCATACTGCTGGCTCAGCACGACCCCCTGCAGGGGCTGGGGGTGTCGGTGCCAGAACAGGCCACAGCGGGACGCTGGCGGTCTGCATTGCTCGTCCATGGTGGTTTCCGCTTGGTCTTCGATATCGCACATGCGCTCTGTCCAGACTCCTGGGCTCCACATTGGACCCAGTCCCTCAGTTCCAGACAGGACAGTCCAGTGGTCCCCGGTGCGGGAACCTCACCCCTAGCACGACAGCCGATGTGCTGGGGGATTTCCTGGGGCTCGGTTTCCAGCTCCCCTGCCGTCTCCTGAGTCGGGGATCCTGGAGTTCACCGGGCCCAAGAGCCCCAGGGATACACATCTATGCTACCCTTGTCCTGGTCTTGCTTACAGCGGGCTCTAAGTTCCCTGGTTAGCTGAGCCACTGTAAATTAGCTGAGAATTAGAGGGGGTAGGGATGCCATCGTGTAAATGGAAGCCGGCCCTCTCTGCCCGTCCCGAGCGCCGCCTGCCAGCAGAAGCCGTGGCAGCCGAGGAGTCGCAGGGCCTGTGCAGTGCAGGGCCGCGGCGGCCTCCTGGACCCAGGGCAAACTCCGCAGTTCCACGGCAACGTCTGCAGCATGGCGCCCTTTCTGGTACCTGACGGAGCTGCTGGAGGCCTCGGCTGCGCGAGCAGAGCTTTAGACCCCCAGCTGGCAGAGATGGACTGCTGGTTGCTGTTGAAATAATCTCTGGTCTGTTATTAATATAACTCAACAGTGCTCTTCCCTTCGTAGCAACATGGCAGAAAACGAACTGCTTTGTGTCTCAGTCAGGAATGAGGCCAGATTTGGGGAGGACGCTCAGTGTGAACGAGCGGGCAGGGTCCGTCCTCTCGCTCAGGAGTCTGAGGGTGGCGGCGGGTATCTTCGGTCTCTGCGACTTCACTGTCCGCGTTTCTCCCGAGGCCCGCACAGCGAGAGCCGGATCACCGGGCCCCTGCTGCTCGAGCAGGTCTGGAGGGCTGGACGGTGCTGCACTAACGGGTCTGCGGGCGCCGCTGCCAGGTGGACCCCCGGCCCGTGGGCCACACGGCACCAGGACAGCATCTGCGACAGGGGTGCTGCACCCGGAGGAGAGTCACAGGGTCCCCAAGAGTGAGGGGCACGAGGGCCAGCCAGTCCCCGGGGCAGCGTGCTCTGTCTCCGAGCAAGCCTCCTCTGCTGCTCTCCCTGTCCGCCCAAGGCCACGCTTTACCCCAGTTGGGACCTGCAGGCCGCAAGGGTGGTCAGCTGTGTCCCCCAGCACGTTCCGAAGAGGCTACTTTGTGGAAGGACATTTCAAACTCTGTGGGGCCAAAACTCGGTTTCTTCCTGGAAGCGGAGCACCATGGAGCAGCACACAGAGCTGCCCTCTCTCCCCAGCGTCCTCGCTTCGTTCTTGTGCACCTGACCCCATGGTGGTGACCCCCGGCCCTGCGCCCACACAGGGCCTTCTGAGGATGGAAGGCCAAGCCAAGGGAACATTCTCAAAGAGGCAAATCTCTCTGGAAAATACAAGGTTCAAGGAGTGCCATGCAAATTGGAAACGGATGGACACCTGTTGCCTGAATCCAGGTGACACAGTGCTGACAGAAGCCGACATCGCTAAGCACAGGCTGTTTTCCAGGTACCCCGACCTGCTTAAGCGACACACTGAGTCTCTGCAAACCCCCCATGCTGGACTACATGGGCCCCCCAGTGTGATGACCAAAAGCTAGTGCGGGGAGCCGGTGGCAGGGGAGAACCTGGCAGGGAGAGACGGAGGCCACACCTTCCACTGTGCAGGGCACCGGGCTGTTAGCCAGCCACGGAGGCCTTTCCAAGGTTTTGACCCAGGGGCAGCGGGCAGGGAAGAGACTTGGCGGCCTGGAGCGTGAATTGTTCAGAGACAGCCCTGGAAGGACGGACGGGCCTCTCGCCTACTTCTTTTGAACATCTGGAACTCAAAGAGTGTTAATTTTTAAGCAGCCATTAGGAATGATGAAAGAAACTGGTTATCCACTTAGAGGGTCATTATCAAGTCGCAGCCTGCATGAAGTCAGTTTTCATAGCCTGCTTCGGACCCCCCGAAACGCAGAGTTTAGGATGACAGTCTGAGGGAAGCTCGCGCTCAGTGGAGTAGCAATGAAGAAATCTAAGCGGAAAAAACCTCTTAGGCCTTGCTAAGTCCTTTGCTCAGCAAAATTTCACTTCGAGTGTCTTTTCCTAATGAAATAATTCTGCAGCCCAGCTGAGAACGCCGCGCAGTCGCTCGCGCGTCCTGTGGCAGCCGCCTATGTTTTCACTGTGGGGCAGGACTTGCTAATGGGCACTTTAATGCTAAATGTGTTGGCCCTTTGGGAGAAAAATAATTTTATCTCAGCACAGGTCTTGTCTCCAAGTCTACTGATCAGCGCCGTTATTACGCTTCTAAGAGTCACTTATAAGCTGTTTAAGTGATATTCCAGCACCTCCTCACCTTCCCCAGGTAAAGAGAACAAAGCTATAAGGCACGAAGCTGTCCCCTGGGCTGGGGAGAGCCCTCCCTGCGGTGGCGCCCGCGTGCCTCTCCCGGTGCCGGGGCGTGCGGCCGTGCGCCCTGCCGTCCCGGCACGTCCCGGGGTCGGCCTCGCCACCACTCGGGAGCGCGGAGGGAGTGCGGGGGCCGGGCCCGCCCGCTGTCAGCTCTCAGGCCGCGGAGCTCGCGCTCGACTCTGCCCCTCGGTTTCCCAGCTGGGAAGGGGCAACAGCCACGATCTCAGCTCCGGAGGCGACTGTGGGAACCAAGCGATGCCGTGAAGCACAGACACCGCCCAGCGCCGTCCGGACACGGAAGTGACCCCTGTCCTTGCTTATCGGGGCTTTGCTTTCTTGAGGGAGCGCTGCTTCTGTGCTTGAGACTAGTCCTTTTCCCTCTGGCTGTTAATCATAAATCCATCTGGGGACGGAAATAACACCTGTAGCTTGCTTTCCCTTTCTTCTCAAAACCTTGCTGACTTTGTCAAGATTCAAAGTTGCCCACGGTTTACTTGCTCTGTGCTGAGCTGGGCCGTGACCGCCTGGGGCGGGGGTTGCAGTGGAAATTCAGGGAACCTTCCGCGGTGAAGGAACCACCCCCAGGGGGCGGGGAGACCTGCTGCATTTGGGGGGTCTCCTTCCCGAGAGCAGGTGGCCCCACGCTGAGCCTGTCGGTCTGGATCGCAGACGGTCCGAGAGCAGGCGGTCCCAGAGCTCACGAAGCTCGGCGCCCGTTGGACCCGCGCCCTCCCCGTGAGCGCACACGGCGCTCCGGCCTCCAGTGTGACCCTCCCGCCGCACGGCGAGCTTGGGCCTTCGAGCTGCTCCCCGCGGACGGAGACGCTCGCTGCTGGGGCCGTTGCCAGGACACGCCGGTCACGTCACGGCCGCCGGCGGGGGTCCGTCCCACGTGCGTGCCCTCGCCGCGCCCCACAGAAAGACTCGCAGTGGCCTCACGCCCTCCGCCGTGGACCTCGGGCCCTCGAGCCAAGGGGCTGTCAGCCGGGGGGTCTCGCCCCGACCAGGGCACATCGGCGACATCCAAACACAGTTGTAACTGTCAGAGCCCTGGGGGGGGCCCTGGTCAGGAAGCCCGGGGTGCTGCTGAACACCCTACTGTGCGCAGGACCCCAAACCAAGAAAGATCCGGCCCCGAATGTCAGTGGTAGAGTCTGATAAAGCCTGTGTTTAGAAAAAAGAGGTTGAACACTGGAAGCCAACTGGTGCAAGAAGGAAGCTAATTTTACACCATATCTATTTTTCAAATAAAACAGTATCAGACAGGCCTCTGGATTTAATTGCCAATTTATAGGAAATGCAAGACAACCACAAGAAGACAGCTGGTAAAATCCAGATTTGCAAAATTTCTCAGACATGTGCACTATTTATCTATCTATGTATCTGTTTATCACCTGTCTGCCTATCATTTATTTATTATTTGTCTATCATCTATCCATCTGTAGGAAGGATCCATCAAATATATGTACATCAGGGAAAAGAAAGTGTATAAATATTTTAATATTAAATCTGTTGAGAAGATCATGAGATTAAATACAAGTCATCTTTGGACTCTGTCAAATTATAAAAGGTCCTCAGAGTGGTGGCCATGAGCTTCCAGATATTTATTAATATGGGAACTACTAAAGTGTGTTTACATTTTTGGTATATGTTTATTATACAAATATAGTGCATAAATATATTTCATTTGCAAATATGAGGATGATTAAAAACGAATATCAGATATTTTATGGTGCAATAACATTACTTTTAGTTTGGTATAATACTGTAGTTAAGTACGGAGAAAATATCTTTCAAAGGTGTATTTTGACATATTGATAGAGGAAGCAGTGCTTGGAGTTCGCTGAGAGGTCACGTGGAGGAGGAATGTCTGTGCTTCCGGCCCGCAGAGCCCTGATGAGAGTAGCTTCCAGCTGGCGAGTGCGCGGCTCTCGTTACCCTAGCCCGTCTTTGTCTACGGGATGCTCCATTCTGATATGTCTTTGGAAACAAGCAGGGACCCCAAACCGTAGAGTCACACCCGCCAAAGTCTACTAGCCCGTGCGGTCATATGTAAGACAGGTGGCGCTTTAAGTAGGTACCACAGGACCTTCCTGGGATCTTCCATCGAAGTGGGGCTCCAAGACCCCGAGACCCAGAGGTTACCTGTGGACATGTGTCGGTCAGTGGGGCGTGGGGGTTCCAGCTGGACCCTTCTGAGCCAGCCCCTGGTTCTTTCTGTCCTGTTGGGCTGTTGCCTGCCCCACCCCAGGACGGGGGTGGGCAGCGTGTAGGTGGGTGGAGACTTGCATCTGCGGTGTGCGCGACTCCACTGTGTCCAGACAGTCGCCTTGACTGTTGGTGTTTGCACAGCTGAGCCTCTCAGGAGCGGCACGTAACAGCTGATCTCTGCCTGGGGACGGCAAACTCATTCCGGGTAGGAAATGTAAACATTTCCCCACAGAGAAGAGCTGTTTTCAGCTGATTATAAACTGGGAAGGCTGACAGCTGTTAATATTGATGGCTATACCTTAAAAAATGCCTTCAAGGTACTACTAATCAATTGTCTCTCAGAATGAGGAATGGGGTGCTGTGTTCTCTGGGACTTTCCCTGTGCATTTATAAATGCATGCTCTGTGGGATGGATAGGAAAAATGAGCCAGATCTTTGGCATGATGATCTGTTATCCAGAGCGATAAAGCAATTATTAGCTTCTGCATTGGACTTTGAATTTACAAAATTCTTCTACGAAAAGAAGAAACGCGGTGGTTGACTCAGTTTCCTTCCAGCCACTTGATGTTTTTCACTGGCCGTGCCGAAGTGTCTCCTGAGCACCTGGTGCATAAGGAGCTTTGCTCGTGGCTGGAACACCTCGTGGCCTGGGATGGCTTGGAGAACGTCCTCAGGGCTGTTCTCCTGGAACCAGTGTTCGCAGGGTAAGTGCTGGGATGAGTCTGTGGCCCAGGGCGAGCATGAGGAGGCTCCGGGTGCCTTGCCCTCGGAACCCGCCTGGAAAGCCAGGTCTGCAGAGGCATGAACAGATTGCCTTCATGACTGTATGCATTCGCGCCTCACTGGAGAGTTGCTGCACCCTGTGACTTGCTTTGAGTAGCCCAGGATGCCTTCTGTGATTGTGTTACCAAGACTGTAACATGGGTCTTCCTGGGAGACTACTTTGCTCACACTGACAGAACACTTGGCCGCGGAGGGCGGCTCTCTTGGCAAGGAGGCGAGGGCGGCCTCGGCTAAGGCAGCGAGAAATGGAGACTCCGGTCTGACAGGTGCCAGCAGCCATCTGAGCTCCGAACTGCACTGTCCCTGCGTCAAGCCTGGACACACGACCCCTGGACCGGAGCTTCGGGAGCCCCGGCGAGGGCTGGTGAGTTATGCCTGGACCCCTGACTCACAGATGCAGGAGCAAGGAGGCCTGTGGTTTGGGCTAAGTGAGGGGGTCCATCCCCGCACAGTGTAAGCAGCTGATGCAGCAGTTGAGGTGACGCTGAAGGTCAGCTCGGGGCATGAGTGCTCAGGGCTGTCTCAAAAATCAAAGGTGCATAGAAGCAGTTTGTTGCTATGCACTAGCCCCAGAGGGGGAACCCTTCTCTGTGTCCGCAAGACCCAGACATCAGGGTGCAGAAAAGAGTTAACATGAGGGGTGATCGTGCTCTAGGAGGGGTGACAGGTCCCTACGGTGTGGTGGTGAGACTGTCCCTAGCTGTAAACAGTCCTGTCATCAGCGTGCCTCCTCATCTCCAACCCTGGGTCTTTGGGCCAAAGGCATCGGCAAGTCCGTGTCGTTGTTACTTCAAGCAGAGATAAAGTTCTTTCCTCTGCAACCCTGAGATTATGTTTACACCTTTGGGAAACCACTGGGGAAGCCTCACTGTGCACATTTGTAATTCGTGTCTGTTGGGTTTCTTTTACTGTTGTTCTTTTTTTTTTTTTCCCTTAAACACAATCACCACTTTCAGAGACTGCTAACTGGCCCTTTGTCATAATAAGCATAGTGACAGTGATTTCTAAATCACAGCTCCTTTCTCTGCAGGGGTCAGATGCCCAGGATCTGGTACTCTGCCAACTTCTGGGCCCAGCCAGCATGCGCTCAGTTCCTGGGGCAGCGTCAAGACCACGCACACCCACTTACTCACAGCATTGCTTGATTTCACCATGAAGTGTGAGCTCTGCATGCTGGGGACACTGGAAGCGCTCTCAGAAGAGTCTTACTAAACCGGCTGCTGATCTCTCTGAAGTCCATAGTTCATGATCTTTTTTAAAAAACAGAACATTATTCAGGGTTCTTTCCGTGTGGTGTGGAAAGATCTGCACTGGTAAGCACCACAGTGGGAAAAACAACTTGCCTCCCTACCGCAAGATCAGGGCTGACGAAAGGCCTCTGAGGTTTCCCCAGGAAAGTACCACGGAACTAGCGAACTTAGAAGCACCAAGACAGACCCCAAAGAGAGGCGGTCGAGTCAAGCGCCCTGAACACCACAGAACACAGGTCCGCCCGGAAGTCTCGGCGGGTCTCTAGGGTGGACCAGTCTTCCTTATAAGTCAGAGCAGTGGAGGGGCCTGCATGGCTCTGTTCCCCCCTTCATCTTCCAGTCACTCATTTGTTTGAGCAGTTTCCTGAGCACTAACTATAGGCCGAGTTCTGATTTAGGTTCTGAGAAGGAGATGGCGAACCCTCCCCACCTTCGTGGGCTTGAGTCCAAACCCCCCCCACATTGTCCCTTGGGGAGCAGGCAGCATGAGTCGGTGTGAGATATCTCTAGAGAAGCAGCCAGGATCCAGAGCACGTGGGACTTAATTGGCCATGATGGAAATTTATTTTAAAGATCAGTGGGAAATAAAATACCTTTATCAGGAGCATTTTAGAGCTAACTTTTTTCCTGTACAAAGAAATAGCGGCTTTAATGTGGGCCGTGGCAGGAGAAGAGGAACGAGGATCTTCTGGACCTCTGGAACACAAGGCGGGTGGGCCCGACGGCCTCACAGGACAGGGAGGGAGGGAGGTGGGCTGGGAAGAACTCTGAAAGCCCTGGCATCCCGGAAATGGCCACAAACAACCCTGCAGGCAGGAGCAGGGGTCTAGAGCGTTTGCTAATCTCCTACCAAGGTGACGTCACTGAGTGCAGGTTTGAGAAAGTCACACACGCGGGCTCTGGAGCCGGGGAAGCGACTTCCGGCGCCCGCAGGGATGTTCTGATGTCTGAACACGATGGATGCTGGCAGTTTTCACAGGAGGACACAGGGAGGGGAGAGCAGGTGTGGGGAAGGGCTTGGGGGCCAACCGTGACGGGCTACTAGCAGGGAGAGTTGCCAGGGCACCATCTGAGACGGACGCAGAGCCTGGGAGAGGGTCACGGGCGGCACGTCCGCATCCTTAGGGGCTCCGGGCTCACTAGGAGCTCTGTACAAAGTCTGTCACCTCTACTGTTCCCAAGTGACCTCCAAGAAGAGGGGCCAAGGAGCCAGTGGGGCCCGAGGTCAGGTCTGGACACATCCGGGGGTTGTGCAGGGGAGAGGAGCGCAGCCAGAGGCCGAAGTCGAAGACTCTGTCTCCCCTCTTCCTCGTTCTCTCCTGAATGCAACTGATGGTGGAAGAACTTGTGCCTGTGCCTCGAAACGGGGATAAGCAGCTCCTGGAGGGAGCGAGAGGCTGGAGGCCGGACAGGGGCTGGGGACCGTCACGTGCTTCGGGGGGCTGAGGCCTTTGGAGAGGGTGGCTGGGGGTAGAGAAGGGCCAGGGGTAGATGGAGTGGGGTGACACCCCGGACGAGGTTAGGCGAGAACATGCATCGGGGACATTTCAAAGGCTAGATGGGCAATTGTGGAGAAATGGGGAAAACTAAATACAGTAAGTCATGGAACTGCTTAAAAATTGATGAAAAGACCCAGTTAAAATATACAAGAAAGGAAATGGCAAAGCTCCAAATGTTCATGCCATCGTTAAAAAATATTGCAAGAATGGTCAGAATAAGCTTTGTAAAGACTCTAGAAAGAACAGACAGCTTCCAGTAGCGGGGTGAGGTTTGTCCCTAGAGAAAGGGCAGGTCACGGCCAGCGCAAGGGCTTGGTGGCATTTTAGTTTCTCTGTCTCTAGCTCCGTGGTGACTTTGAAACAGCCTCTCCTGTCTGCGCATCGGCCAGAAACCACCAGAGGGGCCGGGACAGAGCCGGCCCTGGTCTCTGAGGAGTTTTCTAGGAAGGAACAGTCATCCTTCTGGCGGAGCTAGGCTCTGGAAGCCCTGCTCTGAGGCTCCTGCCTGGGGTTTGACTTGGAGCCTGCCCAGTGCGGCCGGGCTTCTCTCTGGGGTGTTTGTTGGTTTGTTTCAGACAATCACTTATAATTCATTTAACTTCAGAGTCCCCTCACGCGGTACATGGCTGTGCAAAACCAGACTACTGGAAAAGTTTAACAGGATATGCTGGCATTCCCAAAACATGCCAATGAAAAAAAAATGAACCAACGAACCAATGAAAAAGAGGAAAAGATTTGAACAGACCCTTCCCCAGGAAAGATGTACAGCCGACACGCAGGCATTGAGGAGAAGCTCAATGTTATAGGTGGTTAAAAAAATTGAACATTTTCCGGGCGTGGTGGCTCACGCCTGTAATCCCAGCATTTGAGAGGCAGAGACAGGAGGATTGCTGAGTTCGAGGCTTGCCTGGGCTACATAGTGAGCTCAGAGCCAGCCTGAACTACAAAGCGAGACCCTGTCTCAAAAAAAAGAAAAAACAAAATTGAACATAAAAACAACAAGGCTGAAATCCAAAGTAGTGGCCACCACAAATGCTGATGAGGCTGTAGAATGACAGGCATTCACATTCCTTTCCGATGGGGCCGGAAAATTGTGCAGCCACTTTGGAAGACAAGGTGATGTTTGTCTTCTTAGGTATTTACCCAATTGATCTGAGAACTTATGTCTATGCAGAACACACTCACAGATGGTTGCAGCAACTTTGCTCTTAATTGCCAGAAATTGGAAGAAAGCAAATTGTCTTGTCGCAGGAGGATGGACAAAGATCGAGGTGCATCCATACAACGAAATCTCATTCATCAGTGAAAAGAAATGAGCTATCAAGACATGAACAGGTTTGGAGGACTCAATTCCTTGTTGCTAAGAGAAAAAAATCAGCCTGAGAAGTAAGTCTACTACTGTGTGACTCCAACTCTGTGACATTCTGGGAGGGCTAGAATGATAGAGAAACGGTCGGTGACTGCCTGGGGCTGAATGGGACACTGTGGAGAGAGAGGGGTGGACAGGTGCTATATGAGAGAAATTTAGGGCTCGGAAACTGTTCTCTATGATGCTATAGTGGCAGATGCATAATATTTTTGCATTTGACATTTTATAAAACACATAGAAACCCATAAACTTCAATAAAATGAGTAAATCCCAATATACACTTCTTCCAAACATAATACTGGTGAAAAAAATCCCATTTAAAGGTGTATATTTCACTTTTTAAAAAATGAGTGGATACTGGGCCGGAGATTTAGCTCAGTGGTTCCGGCACCTGCCTCGCAAACCCAAGGCCCTGAGTTCGATCCCGGTAACTACATACAATGCTGGGCGTGGAGACTCATGCTCACCAGCAATCAATACCACATACCACAGCGCCGGGTGTGGTGGCTCACGCTCACCAGCCATCAACACCACATAACACAGTGCCAGGCGTGGTGGCTCATGCCTGTCATCCTAGCACTCGGGAGGCAGAGGCAGGAGGATTGCTGAGTTCGCGGCGGCTTGCCTGGGCTACATAGTGAGCTCAGGGCCAGCCTGAACTACAAAGCGAGACCCTGTCTCACCAAAAAAAAAAAAAAGAGTGGACATTGGGAACCCCATGCTAAGTGAAAGAAGCTCATCACAGGAGGCCACGCATTCTGCAAATCATCAGCTGAAATGTCCGGTATAGAGAAAGCTGCAGAGACATAACCAGAGTATGGTCCCTGAGGGCGACAGCTGGGGTCCTAGGGTCTCCGTCTGAGGTGACCGGGTTCTGTGTGAATGGTTACACGCATCTGTGGGTATGCCAAAAACACACTAGTCACGTAAGTGAATAATCCAATGAGCACTTTATATTACGATAAAGGTGCTAACCCAAGAAGAAGCAGAAAATCTGATCCAACCTATGATAAATAAAGGAATTAAAATGATAATGCAGCATCTTCTTAGGAAGAAAAAGCTCAAGTGGGATAGTTCCACAGGTAATTTTTACCAAATATTTAAATAAAAATGCTTTTCAACAAATATGTAAGAACTTCCCCAAAACAGAAGAGGAAACTCCCCATGGCCTTTCATGAGGTCTGTAGCAACCTCATTCTAAGTAAAAATCATAAGAAAAGAGAACCCTAGACCAGTATTTCACACCACCATGCACATATAAATCCACACGTGTATTAATCTGCTCAGCCTGGGAGCAGGTTAAAAGATGTGCACACCTGGAAGGGAGGTTCGCTCGAGATGAAAGGTTAAGTGAACACAGGAAGTATCCATGCAATGCACCATTTAGCAGAATAAAGCAAAAAGCACACACTCATTTCAATACCCGGGTAAGGCAGCAGGCCCGCTCGGGCGCTTTTTCATAATAGTAACACTTGGCAAGTCAGGAAGAGAAGAGGACACAGGAGTGTAAGGCGCTCACAGGAACTTCTGTTTTAACCAACAGCAGGGAAGAGAGCATCGGTGTAGACACTGTCCTCACAATGATGGGCGAGCAGGTGTCCACTGCCGGGCGTAAGAGGAGACAAGGTCACCCCGAAGGAAGGGAGACAGGGGAGGGTTCCGAACTTCCGGGCAGGTCCGTGGGGAATGAGACCGGCCAACAGGCCGAGGGTCCGAGAACCCCAGGTGAAGCCTGCACGGGACGGCGACCCGGTGCCACGCATGCGCGGCTCCCTGCCGCGAGGCTAGGCTCTTTGAGGGAGGTCACGGGGGAAGGAGCGGGCCAGCCCGGGTCCAGCTTATCCAGAGATGAGAGGCAAAGGCTCCAGTGTGAGGATCACAGAGCAGATCGTAAAAGAGCCAGAGCGCGGGGACGCTGGGAGGAGGTCGGAGACCGGGAGTGTGTGCTCTGAGTACGCAGCGGGGGCCCGAGGGAGGGAGCAGGGTGGACGGAATCCCGAGTGGGAGCAGTCAGCGGGGTGCTGGGCTCAGTGAGGGGAGCGACGGACAGACGGACAGAGGGGACCTGCAGACGGGACATGGGGGTGAGGGCACCTCTGTGGCAAGGACTTGCCACGCGGATTTCAGAGGTGCTCTGCGCCAGGGCTGGGCACGGGTCATGGGCACTCGCTGCCCTTAGCATCAGGGTGTGGCATAAATAGCGCCTCCGAGGACAGCAAGGTGCCCGTCGCCTTCCTGCGTCCTCGCACCCAAACTTGTTTCCTCTTGAGGGGCCTGATTTAGGGAACCATATTTTATATTACCCAGTAATTCATAGCTGGCTAAGTCCACCCCTTTATTTCCTCTCCATCCTTCTTTTTCTTTTTCTTTTTAATTTTGAGATAGGGTCTGGCTCTGTAGTTCAGGCTGGCCCTGAGCTCACTGTGTAGCCCAGGCAAGCCTGGAACTCAGCAACCCTCCTGCCTCTGCCTCCCAAGCACTGGGGGTGACAGGCATGAGCCACCACATCTGGCATTCATCCCTCCTCTTTTTCCTTCGTGTTTCTTGAGCACCTTTTATGTACTCGGCACAGGTGTAAGTACTGGGAGTCAGGTAGAAGACGGGCAGGCCGGACAGTCAGTGCACAGCCCCGGGGGAGGGCGAGTCTGGTGCCAGGGCCGGAGGAAGGACTCGAGGTGGGCAGAGGGGGCAGCGAGAGGCCGCAGGGTCCGGGGCGGGAAAGCTGTGCAGATTGGGGTCTCCCTCCAGGCTCAGGGCCGAGCCCGCCTCTTGTAGAGGACAGGAGTGGCAGCGAGCGGCTGGCAGAGGAGCGTGGGAGGCACTGGCACCTCTCCGTCCGCGGAGGGTGTGTGGGTGACAGGTGTCCCGGGCCAGCCCCAGAGCCCTCACGGGCTTCGCGGTCAGCCTGCCGCTGGGGCCTTGCTGCGCTCTGGCCTTCCGGACGCCAAGTTCGGCTTTGCTTTTGCTGTGTGACACGGTTCTGTTTGGCACTTCCTTCCTGCCCTGATTTTATATTTCCTCGCCTTGGGAATGCTGGGTCTTCCCACCTACAGATAAACATTGCATCTTTCCTGATGCCATAGAAAAAAATTCTCTAAGATGTACAGGGTTTTTTTTTTTTTCCTTCCTCTTCTCTTTACTAGTTAAACTTTGCACCTCTTTTATTGGTTTTTACTGATACGCTTCCTTCAGCACTTTCAGTGAGGTTCGGCTTACAGGACAGACTCCCCTGGACGTGGGATGTGGAGTTTTTGGCAAAGATGAGGGAAGCAGCCCACATCCAGCCACGCGCACATGAATTTCCCACGAAGCCGGGTCTGCGCGGGGAGCCAGCGACGCAGCGGTCCGCAGCCCCGACATTCCTTGGCCTCCCTGAGATTGCGTTCACCTTGTGATGATCTAGTTATCGCACCTCTTAATATTATGGTTTTTTTTATTAATTCTCAATCCATCTATATAGAAGAAACTATCACCTAAACAGCCATATGGTTGACTTTTTAATGAATGCAAAATACCTGTGTGTCTACGAGATTCTGGACGGGTGTGCACATGACTTCCTGCTAAATACCAGATAAAACCCTCCCCATAGAGACCACGGCTATGCGGGTGCCTATTTAAAACAGAGAATGGTTCACGGGGAAGACACAGAGCCACAGTGCATTCATAATAGCTTGTTCCAAGGAGTAAATTAAGCCTGGAACTGTAGAGGTATTACACTTAGCCGAGCAGGCCCTGAGTATTAAAGAGGTATTTCAGAATGAGAGAAAGAGACAGAGACAGAGAAGAGAGAGAGAGAGAGAAAGAGAGCTCATTCTTTTACATCGACTCAATAGCAAACTAAAGTGAACTCTGATAAGGTGAAGTAGTAGTGACCCTAAAATGTAACATGTTGGAATGGTTATGTATCAAAAGTTATTTTTCTGTTCTAGTACCTTTAATAAATGCCTTAGATTATTGAATATTTTTGCTGAGCTGTGCCTCAGTGCACTTTTGATGGGAGCAAAAAGGTGCTCTGGGTCTTGGTGTAATTTTATTTATGATAAACTCACACACTCTGTGTCATATATATGCAAATGCCTGTGTCCACGCGCAGAGTGCACACTTGTTAACAGGGACGCTTTAGCCATCTGTAGGCCTTCTATTAAGTTAGAACAGGTATGTTAAAGATTTAGTGCATTTTCTTAGATCCTAAAGAAAAAAGATTGCACAGAATCTTTTATTGGAAAATCACTGGAGAGAGACGTGTTATCAAATTAGTAACCAAAAGCCCAGCTAGGGACGCACAGCGCTGAATCTGTCTCAGATAACTCCCGACTCTTTGAAAAGGCATCAAATAACATAGCCCGTGGCCTTCAAAGCTTTCAGTGACTCTTGCTCCATGGTTTCAAGCAGAGTTCAAACCAAGCTGCCCTTATTTCCAGAGTGAGAGCGGAGTCCGGCAGCCCCTTCCTGCGTGCTGCCGGGCTCCACCGCTGGCAGGAAGGGACGCGCTGTCCCCGGAAGGCATGGGCCGTGGACGGCGCCCTCACGATGCCTTGTCCCGCGCTGAGGCCTGTGCGCCCTCTGTGTGGAAGCTGGACCCTGCAGCCCGGACAGACCTTCGGTAATTCGCCTGCCCTGGAACCCAGCTTCACAGGGCGTGTGTCACAGGACAGAGAGGAGCCTCACAGCCGCCCGCTTGCTGGCTTTTCCTCCACTCTTCCTCTTCTTTTTCCTCCCTTTTCCCTTCTCTTGCTTTTCTCTTCTCTTTCTGTACTGAAGAAGGAACCCAGGACATTCACAGTTAGCTGTACTCTCAGCCTCTTGCTTATTCCTGTTATTATTACTATTATTGTTATTGAATTTTGAACTAGGTCTCACCAAGTTGCCAAGGTACCTAAACTGGGCTTGAACTTGCAGTCCTCCCGCCTCAGCTCCAGGGTGCTGGGATTTGCCAGTATGCGCCGCCGCGCCCAGCTTGTCTTTGTTCGAAGTGTTCCCGGTTTGCTGCTCTCGCTGTTTCTGGATCTCTGTCCGGAAAGTCCAAGGAGACATGACGACTCCCCGCCCTGTCTCCTGGCCGCGCCCTTCCCCCCGCCGCATCTGCCCCGGCACTGACACCTTCTCGGGACCAGGCTCTGTTCTTGTACCAGCCACGCTCCGGTGAGTCCATTTCGTGGAGGTGGAGCCGTGTGCAGCCCGGGCCTGGCGCCTCACCGCGGCCGCCGTCCCGGGGTCTCTCGTGCACACCCTCCGTGCAGAAGGCCCCTCCCCGTGGGCGCTGCGCGCTCAGGGACAGAGCGGGCTGCTCTGGCCTTCTCACCCATCGCGTGGCGCCTCGGCAGCCTTTAGAGGATAAACTCAGGAGCCCTTTCCGCGGGAGTATTCTCTGAGCTCTTGCTACATGGCTTGCCCCGGGCAGGGGGAACCCAGGGCCGACAAGACAGAGGGGGGCAGGCAGAGGGGGCCCCTGGATGGCTCTGGCGGGGCAGAAAACACCCTAAGGGAAGAACGGGGTGCTGCGCGGCCAGCACCTGGGCGGCCTCCAGAGTCTCTGAGTACACACCGGAGTGAGCCGGGACTCTGCCTTCGCTGCTCCTGCTGCTGGGCGCAGGGCTGGGACGCGTGTCCAGCGAAGGGAAAGGGCAGGGCACAAAGAAGTCAGGGGCTGGGGGGCACGGAGTCAGGGGCGGCGGGGCACCGGTCAGGAGCCGGGCAGGCGAGCCAGGACGGAGGAGCCACAGGGCCGGGTTTCTGAGTAGACAGACTCAGCTCACGGCTATCCTGGGGCCGGGGAGGCACCTTGGTTCCCAACAGAAAGTGCTGGAGAAAGAGTGGGGCATTGGAGGCCTGAGGGGGAGTTCGTCTTGTCTAACAAATACCCCAAGCTTAGCCTCTCCAAACAAGACTTTCATTCTGTCACGGTTCTGAGGGTCAGAAGCCCCTTGGGGCCTTGCGGGGCTGAGGTCAGGAGTCCCCAGCACGGGCCCTCTGAGGGCTCTGGGAGCCTCTTCCACCTCGTTTCCTGGCTCGGGACCCTGCCGTCTTCCTTCAAAGCCCGCGGCACCTGCCTAGTCCTTCCATTCTGCCATCTCTCTGGTCTTGCCTCTCCTTTATGGGTCCCTGTATACCTTGGGCCCACTTGGGGGACGCTGGACAATGTCCCCATTTAGAGATCGGCCGGCTGGCACCCTTCATTCCACGATCGAGCTCCATGTCCCTCTGCCGTGTGACCGCACATGTT
The DNA here is from genome assembly GCA_004025085.1 of Thryonomys swinderianus. NCBI lineage: Eukaryota > Metazoa > Chordata > Mammalia > Rodentia > Thryonomyidae > Thryonomys > Thryonomys swinderianus. Next base: position 17,366 of record PVIC010011862.1, on the reverse strand, counting down.
CCCAGGTCCCGGGGAAGGGGGCTCGGTCCTCTTTGCAGGGGGTAGGATTCTGCCAGCCGGATGTGACATACATCTAAAATGAACATATATCTAAAACAGAGCGAGAGGGGCAGGCTCGGATACGCAGGGACTGGTGGGAGGCCTGGTCCCGCTGGGACATGTGTATCCGTGCATCTGGTCCCGCTGTGGAATGGCCCCGCTCGGAGCAAGGTCAGGCCCTGGGGAGGAGGGAAGGGACGGCTCAGTGACGCAGCTCGAAGAGGCAGCTGAGGCGACAGGAGGACGACTGCTTGTTCCTCCACAGGGCCACGGAATGGGCGGCAGAGCTGTGACTGGAGGGGAGGGAGACAGTGATGGCTCGAGGAGTCTGTGTCTCTGAGGGTGGGTCTTACTACTCTCTGGCGGATCTGAGCCCTGCCCGAGTCTTCCACAGGGAGGAGCTGAGATGCCCGGAGCCCGTGGAAGGAAGAACAGCCCTGTGAGAAGAGACGGGCGTGGCTGCGTTGAATCCCAGCTGGCGGCTCTGTGCCCAGGATGCGCCCGCCGGCTTCCCGAGTCTCCTTCCTGTGTCGTCTGTAGAACGGGCTGGAGGCAGCTGCTGCACAGGGCGGGGGCAGCACACGCTGGGGCCCGATGGCACCTCCTCTTCCGGGCCTGCTGCCCGCCCTCGGCAGGCTCTGCGCTGCCTCAACAGGCCGCGGCTCCCTTGTTTCTCATGAGCACTTGGAGGCGATGACTTTCAGGCTGCTCTTGGACGAGGGATAGAACTAATACAGCCCCTATCAAGGCCCTGGAGAGTAGTACGGAATTATAAAACGCTTTGGTTTATTTTGTTTAAATGTTATCATCCTTAACCTTCTGGAGGTGCCAATAGACATTTGGAAAGTCTTTAAAATTGAGTATTAGTGAAGTTAAGCAGCTCTCTCTGAGATGCAGGGAACATTAAATATTAAAGCAGTATATTATCTGATGTTTCCAGAACTGATCCACCCCTTTCTCCAGTAATCTTCTTCTGTGTACATCCGTATTTCTGTGCACAAGCAAAAGCCTTGTAAAAAAGAGTTGAAGCCTTATTAATATATCTGCTTCTCGGGATGGTGGCAGAGGGTGAGAAATCACAGGCTGGTCTGGTTGGAAATTCGCCTGTTTTCTAGTCAGGCAAACACGACAGACCCCGCGACGTGGAGATGCTCGGAGCCTCTCGTATTTGCGCTCATGACATCCGTGATCCAGAATGACCCCTCTGACGTCCTCCTGCCCCTCTTTGGAACGAATTAGTGAAGTCAACTGCTCTGGCCCCAGGCCTCATCCCAGGTGCCAAATGTGACCGAAACGTCCAGCTCTGTCCCAACTTCAGGCTTTCTAGTGCCTGGATGGGAGGAGACCCTGATAGTCCTGTCTCCACCCGGGCCAGGGGCCAGCAGGGCGCTGTGCAGCGGCCGTGCCCACAATATTCCCAGGATGCCACCAGCAAGCAAGGACTTGGCTAAGGGGAGGCGTTTCTGCCATGGGAGAGAGGCAGGGAGCGTGATGGGGTGTGTGACTGGATTTGTAAGCTTACTACTATTATTTAGGGAAAAAAAATCAAATTGTTTTCCTTCCTCTGTGATTATTTATCCAGATTATAAAGTTCTTACATGTGGCTTTTAACTTCTAACCACTTTTTAATAATGTTAATGGCACATTTATGGTTTTAAGGAGATTATGTATGGTTTTAAGTAGAATTCCTAGAGAATATAGAAAATAGAGATACACACAGATGTGGTTTTTATAAGAACAAATATGGAATATGAAAGCATATGTAGATTATGGGTTTATAATAATTACAGAAGGTAAAGAGAATATAGATTACATAAGTATGCGCACAGATATGCTTTTATACTTTAGATTACATTACTGAACAAAGAATATATATTATATACACATGAGTTTCAAGGTAGAATAGAGAATACAGAATATAGTGGAAATGGAAGTGAAAGAAACAGAAAATAATCCTAATTTTTGGAAATAACCTAAACTAATTTACTTTTACGGGTAAGTTAGGGTTTTCTTTGTTCCCTACACTTTTAGTTGAGCTCACTAGAAGTGATATGCTTAGCTCATAGTGGTTTCAGTTTTTTATATATCTTTATAGAAATGTTTCTGTATTTACCACAGTTTTACGTACATAATCCGTGTACATGATGGGTATAAACCAGACCCACTATACATGTGCATTTCAGAACTCTGGTTTGGACGAATGCTGAGTGCATTTTCCTCAAAATACCATGGAATGTTTCCCGTGTGCAACAAAGTACACATACTGCGTGCACTGCCTGCAGGATCAACAAATGGGTTTGCCCTCTGGCCAAAGAATCCAGAGGGGCTGGCACCTGCCAGGCTGTCAGAGTTATCTCTTTCTCCACTTTACCCAAAGTTCTAAGTTTATTATTTCTTTGCTTTTCTTACTGTTTGTCATGTATGTGTGTAACCCTAAACCACCATCGTTTCTTTCGGTATAAAGGGAAGCATACTACAGATGCTGTCGGGCCGTTCGCTTTGCTTTCAGAATACATCTGTAACGCGTCTCCCCTCCACACGCATGGAAAGGAATGGCAGGATGACCCCACACATTTGGCTTGAGAGGCTGGGGTGGAGGCGGTGCTCTCTGAGAGAGAAATGTCCTGAGAAGAGAACTCGGAACCACCTGCTTCCCGGCCGCTGCCGCTGCTGAGTCCTCCTCTCACTCTGAACTCCAGCACCGCCCCGCTCTGCACTGCCCCGGTGCCCTGGGCCAGACTCTATCTCTTGGCTGGATCCTTCCAGGGGCCTCTTTACTGAGCAGCACTAGACCGTTGTGACCTTGCCACAGGAGTGACAGGAAACACAAGGCAGAGATGCCCAGGTGAGGGGAAGGCTGCCAGGGAGGATGTCAAATACAGCTCTCCTCCCCATCGTAATTCTCAGAGCTCAGAGAGCTCGGGTCCTTTCAGGAATGGTCTCTTGGGAAGAGTTCCTGGGCTGGAGCCAACCTGGAGTGGACCCCCAGTCTTTACTTCGTTCACTGGTATTATGTGACCTTGGCAGGATATTTCCTGTTTTATAGTCTCAGTTTCTCCTTTTACCTTCCAGGGTAGCTACTCACATCAAACAACATTTGTGGAGGTTACAAAGGATAAATATGTCAAATTCTTTGCACAGTGTGGGATTCTATTAAACGCTGAAGAGAACTGATTGCTCTGGCAGTTTTCAATGCTAACATCATGGCCAGGAGCTTTGACTTGGGACTTAGCCAGTCAGGAATCTACTAAAACTCCTTTAGTTATCAGTCAAGTGACTCTGGAAAAGTTATTTAATGGACCTGAGCCTCATTACTCACTGATCAAATGTGAACAGTAATACCTACTGCATGGAGCAGGAAAGGTAACATTGGTAAATGTTTAAAACAGAGCAGGCTCCTAGTAGGTCCTTCTGAGTCTTCACACCAGTTATCCCAGTGGTAATAGCACTGGGATCTCTACCAGACCATCATTCTCAGCAGCACTACAGCAGCCCTGGGGTTGACCAGTAGTCCTGATTTGCCTTAGGTCCTGGGGAATTCCTACATTTGGGGAAAATGTATGTTCTGATCAGAATGGAAGACTCCCAGGGCTACTGATCAATATCTGCTGGCTTTGGTGCTCATGTCCATGAACTCAAGGAGCTGAGACTGTAAGCCAGCACACATTCCACAGGTGGGATTTCTTTTTTTAAGAGGCCTTTTCCAAGGAATGAGTCTGTATGAGTTGGAGTTCTCCAGAGGAACAGGGTCGATGGAAGAGGTATGTACAGTGATGGGGGAAGACTTGGCAGACAGGCTTACAGGATCAGGTGCAGAAGGGGCCACCCTGGCATCTATGGGGAACCAAAGGACCCCAGAGCCGCTCAGCTCAAGAGGATCAAGGTACCGAAAGGAGGGTCCGGAGCTCACAGTGGAGCTGCCGATGTGGGTCCGTGCTGGACGGCTGCAGGAATGAAGCCGATGTCTGAACGTGTGACGACGACAGAGCTCCTCACAGATGAGCTGTCTTTTTTCCCATCTTTCATTCCATTTGGGCTACGATTCCTCCCTAACTTTCGAGGCATTTCTTAAGCCTTTCAAGTTGATATGTCATGGTTAGAGGTCACATGGTCCTTCTAGATAACCGACTGGAGAAAAGGCATTTTCAAGCAGTAGGGACATTTTAGTGTGAAAAACGGGCGGAGTCCCAGTTTCCACTCTGCTTTGGAGACGCCTTCATTCCCAGGAGGCCAAACAGCTGTTATTTTCACTCGTACAAACCAATCATTTCTAAATGGAGCAATGCCACAATCTTAATTTTCCACTCAATGGTGAAAGCAGTCACATTATTCAAAATTATTCATCAGCACTTAGTTATTCACATTCCAGAGCAATCTCAGAGCGCTTTAATGTATATATTACAGGCGAGATTTATGGTGGGAATTATAGTACAGCAAATCATTCTTTAAAATGGTGCTTAAATCATACAAGTTTAAAACACTAATTATGTAAAGTATATTCTGAATTTTTAATTTCTACCTTTGTTTAACAATGCTTTCACTACCAGCTTCAGAAATGGGACCGCTCCCTCCTTAGGAACCTTAGTCTCGAGCTGCCGATAATGGAAAAGGCACAGTGTTGCTTTCTCTCCGGTGCCCCCATCAGAAAAAAACAGAGTGAATAATGATCACCTAAAAGTCACAATCATTGTGAGATAATGAAGCATGAAATTCTATTCTGAGACAAAATCCACTCTAAGAAGTGCTTGAGAAGCCTTTGATGGCCACAAAATAACTATTTAAGTTAGAAGATAAAATTTAAGAAATATCTGTGCTAATGATGTAGCTCGGAAAGTAACATTATCATCATTCGGTTTCTCGTGTGGACCCATCCGCAGAGATCTGCTCGGGGGGTTCGCAGACACTTCATTTTTTTCAGCCATTTGAGAAAATCCAATGCACTGTTCAGAGCCCAGGGGGCTCTCGCTGTTCCTCTGCTGGAATCCGTCAGAGCGGAAGTGCTTGGTCACGCCCTGTGGCTCTGGAACCGCCCTCAGGCTGCAGGATGCACTAGGCTTTATTTCAAGGTGTTTCAGTAGCCGCGCACCGCAGCCTCATTCCCGGCCCGGCTCTCCTGCCCTTTAGCAAAGCGGGCACTGCACACGTTTGGGTGGCTCACTGCACGGGTTCGCCCGCTTCTCGCATCCTGGACAGCAGCTCTGCAGCAGGCCGGACAGATGCACCAAGCAGCCTGGTGCTGCCTGGTCGGCCTGCTTCTCCAGCAAGCGGTTCCTCCAGAGGGCTCAGTCCTTGCTAGGCACCATGAGCGCACGCGGGCCGCGGGGATCAGTCAGTCCTTACAAGGAGCCCAGGACGCAGCCCCTGGGATATTTGTGAACTAACTTATGAACGAGGGAACTGGGAAAGGAATGGGCTGGGGTTTCCCGTGCGTGTCAGATCTCCGTGGAGGAGGGCCTTCCTCTCCACGCCCCAGGAACTGTGTGCACGCCAGGCCTTGGAACACACTGCCACGCTGGCTTTCATTCCCTCTAACCGTTTCGGATTCCCTGATGTCATTTGCTTAATAATAAGCCAGAGCTCTGAATGTGTCAGAGATTGGTTCCCTTTAGGCCCGCCTCATTTCTACATGGGGGAGACAGCAGCGCGCCCCTTCCAGTGGGCCAGCCAGGCATATGAAGGGTTCGACTAAGTTTCTGCTTTCTCTGCCCTCCGTCCCGAGGCTGGTCCTTGCGTTTCACTTCTGCATATTCTGCCGTTTCCCAGGGCAGCCTTTGGGGTTTGCACCCCACCAGAGGCCGGGAGGAAAGTGTGGTCAGGGCCCAGCACGCCCAGGGCGGCCTCTGCTTCCTGCTCCGCGGGTGGGAATGCCGACCTTCAGCCCCATGCAGATTCATCAGGCAGCAGCGGGCACGCTACGCTGACTCCAGGAAGAATTTCACACGTTCAGGTTGGAACTGGAGAAGGGGGGAAAGAGGAGAAAGGCAAAGCGGCCGAGGAAAGGGAAACTACTTTGGGATCACAGTTACTGTTTCCCCAGGACAGAGGCCGCTCTGACACTCCGGGCGTTCTGGTTTCCGTAGCTGGAAGACGGCCCTGCGATGTGTCTCCTCTTTGTGGAGGACAGGTGACCTCTGAGAGGGTCCCTGTCCCTGGAGGCCCTCACCTCTCGAGGGCTGTACCCTTGCAGAGCTGCCCGCAGGAGCTGCGTCTCTCCTGGAAGGCAGGGCCTGCTCCGCTCGCCTCTTTGCAGACAGGATCGGATGTGCCGGTCAGCTGCTCGGGCGGCGGGGTCGTGTCGGTCCCCAGAGCCCGAGAAGCAGCGCCCCGGTGAAGGGGGCAGGACGAGGGGCAGCTCCACGCCTCTTTCCAACTCTTTCCTCCGTGTCTTTCCAACTTTCAAATCGGAGAAGCCTCATCTCAGGGCAAATGAAACCCGGGCTGGAGACAAGGCTGAGGCCGAGCCTGTGTGGATAAACGCTGCTGTTTCTCATGCTGGGATGCGCTTGTGTTTCGAGATAGAGAAGCGTCATCCTCGGGGACCGAGCGCCGCTCCGGCACTAACCGCTCTCCGGGCTCTTTGAGAGACAAGCCTCCCTGGCTGGCGGCCAAACGCCGCCCCCCGGCGCCCCGAGGGGAGGGCAGTGCGGGTGAACTGCGGGGGTCTTCAGGGATCGGGTTCTGACGCGGGGTGAGCAGAGGTGCTTTCACGGATGGCCCGGGGCTGCTCTTGGGGTTCCCAGTGTGAGAAGCCCATCTGGACACACTGCCCGCCCCGGGCAGGGGCATCCTCTATGGCATGAGAAGGGCAGCGGGCATCTTATCGAGTTGGATGAGAGCAGGCGTGCAGAGCCGCGGCACCGCGTGACGTTAAATACCCAAGGAGATGGCTGATTTCCCACATTCATTTTGTCAGATGTTCACTCACTGACAGGTATAAAGCGGGCATTGTTGAAGCATAAGCGGCCCCGGCGCAGGGATAATAATCTCCATCCTGAGCCCGGGAATGAGCCTCACACCTTCGTGCAAGCTGGGCGTGCAAAGCGCTCCAGGCCGATTAAACCCGGGCGTGGCCCGAGCGTGGCTGGATGTGATTAGCCCGGCCATGTCCCTGCTTATTGCCAAGTGTTATTAACTGTCGCCGAGGTCGGGGGGGGGGGGGCCCTGTGCTCCGGCGGAGCCCCCGTTCCACACAGCCTTCAGGTGGCGATTTAAAAAACATGCTGCTCCTCTAAACGCTTTGAAATGGATAAAGAAGTGGTGTTCTGATTGAAACTGAATTTGGCTTAATTAAGATGAATCTCTGTGCAGTTGCGCGGTGCCTGGACAGGCAGAACTTTGCTCCCTTCTGACCTGCAGTGGCTCCGGCTGCGCGAGGCGGAGCCGACTCAGCACCCGCAGAGCAGATGCTGCCCCACTTGCGTCGCTGATGAAATTCTCGGCTCCTTGCAGCAGGGTGAAGGCAAACTTCTGCGACGTGCGTCCGTGAGAAGTGCGTCCGTGAGAAGTGATGGTTTCTGTCACTTTTCTTCCAGCTTTGTATAACTGCAGTCTCGAGACAGACATCAGAAATGGGCTCTGTGGATGGTGGGCAGGGACCCTCCCCCTCCCCTCCCCCTCCGCCTCCCCCTCCCCCTCCCCCCAGACCCCAGCAGGCCGTGGCTCGTGGGGCCGACCGCCCAGAGGCTGAGCCTCACTACACTGTTCACAGTGCTGCGTGCGAATTCACTCTCCTCTTCTCCCCAAGAACCTCGCGGGGAGCCACAGTTATTACTCCACACACCCGAGCAGAGCTCCCGCGACCTTATCACTGGCCAAGCGTCTCGAGTCACAAGGGGGTGATGTGGCTCAGAGTCTGCAGAGTGTGTGTGTGTGTGTGTGTGTGTGTGAGACTCTTTCATCAAAATAAAGCACACATGCAGAAAAACACCTGGCGCCTTTGTGCACAGCCCAGAATCCTCTCACACTCATGCGGCCACCTTGGGTATCAAGCAGTTCACACCGTGGCCTCATTTGCACACTGAGGGCTAAAGGTTCGCGCCCCGCAGTACCACAGCCTGAAGTCCAAAGCGAAGGCACCACATGGGTGGATGCAGTGAGACCCGGTCCGCAGCCAGCGTTTGGGTTGGTTTTTGGAGACGGGGATCAGCAGGATCCGGGTTCCCCTGCCTGGCAGGCTTCTCCAAGCACGGCTGTCCCTTGGTCATAGCACTGGCTCTGCACTTCCCTAAAGGTGCTCTGTGGACGCTGGGGACCAAGAGAGCGGGGATGCTTCTGTCCAGCAGAGGCTCATTAGAGAAAAATAAATTAGGAAAATTCTACTACGCACACAGTTGGAGACTGTCATGTTTGTCTTGCAGAATTTCTGAGCCACGGGGTCGGTATGTTCAGTGATGTGCCCCACTTTGTCAGCTCTGGCCACCCAGCCCCAACAGGAGAGCAGCCCCGCAAGCGCACCCTGGGGTGCGACCTGTGGGAGCCCAGCCCTGCCTGGAGAGGCAGCCGGTGCGGGAAGGGGCTTCACTGTCACGTGCGACATCACCCTTCCTTGCTGTGACACACGCCCAGCGCGAACCAACCTGAAGGAGGGAAGCAGCTGTGGGCTCATAACCTGGAAGATTCCAGACCGTGATCACCTGGCCCTGGTGCTTCCGGCCACAGAGCGGGAAGCCTGAGAAGACAGGAGTGGGGACCGGAAGTGTCCCTACCTCTCACCCCCACAGTCTGCCTCTCAGCCAGGTTCCTGCTCCTGCTGCCTTCACCTTCATAATGCCATCAAGTGAGGGTCTACCAGTGAGAGGACAGTGCTCTGGGAATCCGCCATCTTTAGAAGCACTTGTACATGCCGCTGGCCATGAGCGTCCCTGTTTTCCCGGGTGTTTGCCTCCAGGTGATTAGCCACCAAGCTGGGCGGTCCCCGGTGGTCTGTCCTGCTCCTTTACTTTGGCTCACCTGACAGTCACCGGATAACCTGGGGACAGAGGAGCCCGAGGCCCTTCACACCTAGCATCTTTCTGTACTTTGATCCCTAATTCGGGGCGGGGCTTCCTCCAGGAGCGAGGCAGCACAGTGCGTCCTCTGCGGCACGTCTGCTCCAACAGTGAGGGGACCTGAAGACCGACAAGGCCTTCTGGGTCTTTCGCTGCAATAATCTAGTCAGACTTCCATGGACACAGAAGCACGAGCACACAAACACACACACCATATACACGGACAGGAGCGTGTGGATTGCACAAATGCACACACACACACACACACACACACACAATCTCTTCTGGTATTTCTATGCACAAAGTTACCAACAGAACTTCATCTTAGAATAGTCAGAACATTATTCACCCTTAAATCACTGCTGCTTTTTAGAAGATATATATTTTTTTCTCCTGAATCAGGCAGAATTAATCAGGTTCTAATGATTGTTCTGCAGGTGTTATTTCAAAAACATCCAGTACCCCAAATCACTCAATTTACAGGGAGACTTTTTTGATTACAGCTGCTGATGACTATTATTTCTAAAATAGAAGAAATGAGGATTGCCGAAAATTGATGATGTGGCCATTAGGTTAGAGCTAAAATTACCCAGAGTTTTACATTAGGTAGGATCTTTTCCCATCTTTGGAAATTTCACTGGGTAAAGATCCCTGAACCTATATACTTAGGTGTTGATAATCATTGCTCCGATGGGTTTTTGAAAGATTTGAAAAGATTAATCCACAAAAGTTAATTCAATATTACTTATGGAGAAGCTGCCCAGTGTCAGGCCCAGCCAAGACGCAGCAGACAGACACATCTTAGCCTTTGTGGACTTGTAGGCAAGATGGGCCTAAACTCAATTGTTTGCATGTAAGGCAGGCAGAAGTGCTCACAGGTGCTGAAGAGCAGACATCCTATAGGAAGAAGAACCCAGAGGCAGTCTGAAGGGGGCAGGGTCCTTGCTAAATTGGCTTTTCTGAAGCACAGGCGATTCTCTAGGATTTGGTGTTAGGTCTAATAAAATAATCTTTCTGCCCTTTTACGTCTCTCTCTCTCTCTACTCAAAATCATGTTGCCTGGTTTTAAAGCCCTACATGAAAAAGCTCAGAGTCGAGTGCAGTTGAAATTTCTATCAACACAAGTTCAAAAGACTCGTGGCAAGGAACAAGGCAGATGCAGCCTTTGCGGCGGCTCCACGGGCGCTCTGTGCACCTGGTTCCACGCCAGCGGCCCTCCGTGGGCCATGCTTTCGAATCCCCTCTTTGGCTGTCACAGCTCTGGAGAGGGTACTTGTGGCACCTGGTGGGTAGAACCCAGGAGTGCTGCTCAGTGTGCCAAGTGCCCAGGACAGCAACTTTCCCATTCCTCACCCCACCCAAAGAATCTCCGCCCGGAGATGTCTCCCCCACCCCAGACGGCAGGTCCCTGCAGGGCACACCTGTGAACGCAGCTGCCCCTGGACTCTGGAGGGAGCCCCGTCCTGCCGCCTCTGGCTGTGCACCTGGGAACTCTCGGAAATTCCCCAAGCTTCGGCTGAGCTAGAAGAGAGCAGTACCTGTGCCCCACACCGATCGAAAACTCCCTGCAGAGACACAGAAGCTAAGTAAGTGTTGTTACTCTTATAAGCCCTGAAGGAAGTTCACAACTTCCAGCATTGATACCCTAATTTGTATCATTTTCCTGTGTAAGATTCCAGTGAAAGAAATGCAGCTGTCCAGTTTAAGTGAGAAAATGTAAGAGCCACTGGCTTTTTTTTTTTTTTTTTTTTTTTTTTGCTTTTTGGAGACAGGGTCTCACTTTGTAGTTCAGGCTGGCCCTGAGCTCACTATGGTGCCCAGGCAAGCCGCCGCGAACTCAGCAATCCTCCTGCCTCTGCCTCCCGAGTGCTGGGATGACAGGCGTGAGCCACCACGTCCGGCATTGAGCCACTGGCTTTTGAAAGCCTGCCCCTTTCTGCAGCCTGCACCTCACTTCCTCACTCACGGAGACGGGGCCGGTGGTTTAGATTCCCTCGGGAGCACTGCCCGGAGCCGGCAGCAAGACGGCTTGTCAGGAAGAGCGCAGGGAGCTGGCTCCAGACAGGCAGAGCTGAGGAGGAGAAGGCTGAGGCCTGCTGCCCTGACCCCACAGGCCACGGGTGGGCGCCCAGGCCTCCAGCTTCGAGCGCCTCCTGCTCGTCCACCCACTCTTCGGCTCGCTCAGCATCTGGAATCCAGGAAAGGCGTGAATCCGTCCGGGGAAGGTCACTCAAGCAGGCACAAAGTGACGCTGCAGGAGTGGGGGCGGGGCGGGCCAGGCGCAGGCCACTGAGCCGGGACTCCCGCGGCAGGGCCTGAGCGTGCGCTGGGGAGTGCGTGTCCGGGGGCGGCGCGGAGCCGGCGGGGAATGTGGTCCTTCACCTGAGCTCCTGGGCTGGCAGCCGCCCCCCAGGACTGGGCTGAGGCCTTCGCCCTCCTCTCACAGCTCTGCCCACCCCAGCCCGCGGCACCGAGCCTCCCGCCAGAGCTCCGAGAGCCCTGCTGGCGCCAGCGCCCCCTCCCAGACGCCTGCCGGCACCTCCGGCCCCAGCAGAGGCGGAGAGAAGAGGGTGCGCTGAGCGGGACGAGGCCGGGTGCTTCGCTGGGCACCGGCCTGGCCTGGGAGCCGTGGGGCACCATCTGGACCTGGAGGCGGCAGCAGAAGGGGGCACGTGGCCACGTTCCTGAGACGCCCACCCGCTGGACTCCGTGGCTGGCGGGCGACACGGTGTGGCAAGACGCCAGGCTGCCGCTCTGGGCGGCACCGGGCTCCTTCCGTCTGTGTGGAGACCGCGCAGGAAACTCGCCAGCACGGAGCCGGTCGGAAGGGACGCGGGCAGCTGTGCTGTCTCCGGCTCCGTCTCAGCGTGGACCCCGCTTCCTCCTGGCACTCCCAGGACCGTCGCTGCCCCTCGTGACCACCCCTCGCCCAGGCTGGTGGGGTGTTTGGCTCCACGAGTCCGTCTCCAGCTCCCAGCCACGCCCAGAGTCTCGATTTCACACTATTTAATGGCATCTTGGACTTGCAGCTGCCGTGGTCCACTGCCACACGCCAGCCCTCAGAAAGAGCCGCGGTGACCTCGGCGAGTCTCTGAGAGCCCCGGGCCCGTGTGGCCTCTGGCTCAGCCTGCCTTCCCGGGCGGTCACTCGGAGCTCAGGCTGGGAGACGCGCGGGTGCCCTGCTCTCTGTTGATCAGCAGATGCTCTGAGGCCCCTGTGCACTTCCCACTGGGAGGAGCATTTTGCACGTCCGTCCTCTGGGGATGGAAGCGGTGGTGGGAAGCGGGCAGGGAGTCAGGGTGGCGGCTGGCAGCGCGGTGGGGAAGAGAGGCCGCTGGGCGGACCCTGCTTCCGGGGCTTCCTGAGAGCCTGGCAGGGGCGCCAGCTCCATGGCTGCTCTGGGCTCCCGGGACCTGACACAGGCTCCTGGTAGGACAGACGCACCTCGTGTCAGTTAGGACCTGTGGGGAAAAGGGCTCATTCAGTGCACAGCACAAGGCGAGGCTTACAGGTAAGACCAAGGCCTCTTCGCTGGGCCATTTATACCCATTTGTTAGCTTCTCGAGGGGGGGCATTTAGACTTACACGGGGAGGAGGAGTCTCCACAAACTCTTCTGTACTACAGCCCTTCAACACCCGGAGGCCACACAGATGTGGGAGCAGCAGAAGGAGGAGTCCCGGCCAGGGCGACGGGGGAGAGAAGGGGGCCGTGGCGCCTGTTTCCCCGGAGCCGGCAGCGCCCCGTCTCAACTTCTCTCCTCTTGGTCCAGCCTGCACCCCCAGGGAGAGCCAGACGGGGTTCTGGGAGGCACCAGGGGCTGCCCCATCACGGCATTCCCTCGCAGCCTGGCACTGGCCAGTGCCTGCCTCCCAGGACGTGCCACTCGTGCTGCCTTGGCACTGTGTTAAGCTTGAGTCTAACCCGTTTGTTGCTCGGCTGGTGAGTCCCGCTCTTGCGCCCCGTGCCCAGAGGGCTCTCAGGCAGGGCTCTTCCTCCGTGAGCTGCGTGCCCATCTCCGTGAGAGATCACTTCCGGACTCAGTTGCTTCAAACAACCAGCATTTAGCTTCTGCAAGTGACGGAAGGAGCGGAACCCGCTGTGCCCAGGTCTCAGGAGACGCAGGCATGCTCCGGGCTGCCGTCCTTTGCAGCTTCCGTCCCAGGGGCTCCTCGCTTGGCTGGAGGCCACCCGGACCACAGGGGCTTCTCTGCAGGCCGCAGCAGCGTCCTGAGGAGGCGCCTGCCAGCAGCTTTCCAGAGAGATGGCGATGGAGGGAGAGACGCAGTCGGGAGAGCCCCTCAGGGCCCCCATGCGCTGTTTATTAGGAGCAAAGCACTGAGCCTGCCTCCTGCTTGGGCAGAGGAGTCAGCCAGCACTGTGCCAGTGAGAATTCTCCAAGACCCGCGGGCACCCGAAGAGCACAGAGACGCCAGATGTGGAGACCAGCACCCTGGCTTTCCACGTTCTCCAGAGCCGGCCCTCGAGAGAGTGAGAGCAGGAGCCTGGGCAGCCTGGAATTAGGGAAACCGGGCACCGTGGTCCCCTCAAGCCGCAGAAGTGGGCTGTGAACTTTCCTTCGCCGACCGCTTCCCCTGCAGGCTGTTTGCTCTGCTGGTCTGCTGGACAAACAGGACCGGCCTCGCCTAAGCAGAGCTTAGGGCTGGAATTTAGACAGCGGCGCCCAGGGACTCGGGCTGGGGTGGTACGGCGTGTGCTTTAGCCTCCCCCGGGAGCGGGAGGGCTGTGCCGCGAGACTAAGAGGCCAGCCCCCTTCCAAGCGAGCATCTGAGGGCCGGAGTCAAGCCGGCTCTCTCCCTGCTCGCGTGCCCGAGCTGCTCACCCCAGTCCCGTCAGGGCAGCGCGCCTCCCTTCGCCTGGCAGTGGGGCTCAGGCCCTGCCGCGCGTCCCCAGCCCTGTGCGCGGTCCTCGGGGTGTGTGTCGGGGGGAGACTCACAAAGCGGCTTCCGGAGCCTTCTGGGGTGTTATGCGAAGTCTGTGTCCCTATGGCACGTTTGTCTAAGGCGTCCTGGATGCCACTTGCGTCTGCCTCCACCTCTCCTAGGCAAGCGTCTGTTGGAAAACCTTGAGGCCCCTGCCGCCCCTGAAGCGGGGACAGCTCTCCCTCGCTGCCCGGTGCGGAAGGACCCGCACTGCAACCGCGTGTCTCTGCCATCCGCGGCCGGACGTCCCCAGCCAGCCGGGAAGCTCCTGCACCCTCTCCCCTCAGGGGCCTGCCTTTCCCAACAGCTACTGCGCGGAGCTTCAGCCCCACAGGAGCGCGGCTTGAAGGAGCCGGCCCCGGGCGGGTGTCCTGTTGCAGTGTGAGGGTCTCCCTTGGGTGTTAGCTCAGTGGCTCCCAGTTTCCCTGCGAGGTAAATCCAGCAGGCAGGGAAGCAGTTAGAAAAGCAAAGCTGCAGGGCAGCGGGCCTGACTCCAGGGGCGCTGGCTCCGCTTTTCCACTCCCGCGAGGACCCCGCCCAGCCACAGGTGCTGAGGGCCGGGACCCAGGGGCTCCCGTGGGCTCCGTGCCCAGAAGGCTGGACTTCCGGTCACCAAACACCCCACAAGCCGTGGGTCCTGCGAACAGGGCCGGGGCGCCCCCACCACCCTGGGGGTCTCGGCGCAGCAGGCGAGCTGGGCCTTGTACTCGGGCGGTGGGGCCGCGCCCTCCTCTGCCAGATCTGCTGGCCCTGCCGGGTCAGGGGCGCTTCCCGTCCAGCTGCGAGGCCACAGCATCACCCCATCGTCTCCCCGAGCCCCCTCCATCTGCCCTCCAAATTCGGTTCCTTCGCTGCGCCTTCCCGGTCACGCTGTGCGGGCCAGAGGCCCCTTGTCTCGCTCCCTAAAGCTCAAGTCCCCGCGCGGCCTTCGGACTCACTGATCTCTCAGGGGATGTTTCTCCCCAGCGCGGGAGCTCCGTGGGCTCCAGCTCTCGCGGCCCCCCCCCATGGTCCTCCTCGCCCCGGCTAACCGCGCCTCGCTAGTCTGGGCGGAGGCCACCCCACATCCGCCCGGGGTGAAGCGCACGTCCTTCTGCCCCGACCTCTCCTCTTCCCGCTCCCCGATGGGCTCCTGCAGCTCTTCCCGCCGATTTCGGTGGTTCACCCTCCGAGCTTGGCCAGAGCTCCTCCCACCCACGCGGGTCTCAGCAGCCTCTGCGGCCCGGGCCCCCCACACTCCGCAGCCAGAGCGATGGACGCTCCGCAGACGTTTCTAATGGGCCGCGACGGGGCAGAGGAGCGTTCGCAGAGACTGTGCGCCCTCCGCGCCCTTGGCTTGGGGCCCTGCTGGCCGTGGCAGGGCGGCGGCTGCCCTTTCAGCTCCGAGCCCTCTCGGGCCGCTTCTCGCGTGCCGGCCCGTCCCCCTCTCCCCTCCGCCCGCTCCTTCTGAAACTTCCGCGCTCCCCTGTGTCTGCCTTGGAACACGGAGCTCCGCTGAGTCTCGGGGCAAGAGCGTGCGGCTCCAGGGGCCGTGAGGAGCCAGAGGGAGCGGGAAGGGAGCTGGGTGCGGGCTGAGCCCGGGAGGGAGGCCTGTGGCCTCGGGGAGGCGCCCTGTGCCCCATCCCAGGAGGGCTGTGCGCGGCCAACAGGCCCTGCTGTCCCTGGAGAGCGGCGTATGCGGAGAGCTCGGGACACTGTGGGGTCCGGACTCCGGACAGCAGCGACCGCGTCGCCTCGGGTGGGACAGGTCGGCAGGGGCAGGAAGGGCTCCCGGTCCCGACGCGGACGTTACGTTTATACAGTCGGATGCGCTGGGCCATACAGTGAGCACATGTGAGCACACACTTCAGACCTGCGCGCTTTGCTCCGTAAATTTCGCCTTCGAAGCGTGAGGCCCGTTTCCCCGCCTCCCGAGTGCTCAGCCGCTCTGCCTGGGGCTGCAGGCCCGGGGACTCTGACCCCGGCGGACCCCCGTCCCCGCTGCCTTCCTTTGGTCCGTTTGCAGGTGGAGACAGCTGTTGGGGAAGTTGGACGGTGCAGGCAGCCGGGGACGGTGCAGGGGGCCAGGCTAACGGAGGGCGCGGCTGCGGGAATTCTCAGCACGCGATGCTCTTCAAGGGGTGCGTTCATGTCGGTCCGCAGGATGACGTGAGAGACGGGTGCTCCCCCAGGGCTGGGACATCCACCAGGGGCTCAGGCGGGGGAGCCCTTTATGTCACTCTCCTGCGAGGCCCGGCGTGCCTCGGTCTCCCGCAGCCCCGGCTGCGCCTGCCGGTGCCTCTGCGGTGGCCGGCCGAGCACCCGCCCGGACACGAGGAGCGCTCTGCTTACAGCGAGGCGCCGCGGCTCGGTCTGCAGAAGCCGTGCAGCCCTCAAGAGGGGACACGTCTCCTGACCCTCAGCCTCCTGTGGACGCCCGTCGGCCTGTTCTTCATCTGCTTGTTTAGTCTGTCACCCAGCAAATGAGTCCTCCGACTACAAGAAAGCTGAGCGGTCACGTGCCCAGCCGCGGCTCTCGGAGGATTTGCCCCGGGGTCCGGACGCTCGCTGGCCCTTTCCTCGGTGGCCCCTTCCCTGGAGCTAACGCAAGGGCCACTCTTTACTGTGGGCACTGATCCAACCGACCAGGCTGGGAACGCTTCACATCCACTATAGTTTATGCCTTTGGAGTTTAAGTAAAATTTGTACGCCATGAGATTCATGGATCTTTCATAAAATCTCCTGAGCTCTGGCCGGCGCTCACGCATACAGCGCAGCCCTTGGATGCTTTCGTCACGTGAGCAGTAGCGGCGGGACCACTCTGAGTTTCCTTTTCTTCTTGCATTAGTGTGGCTAAGCTCCATCTGCCATTCCACGTAAGCTGTTTATAGCATTTCTTTATACATCCGCAGGAGTATGGAGGGGTATATACGTTTTACTCCTTATGCTGACAATTACTCCTATTTTAATTAGTATAATAAGAATCTAACAATTCTAACGCCCCTCCCTAAAGAAATAACTTTTGCATGTGTTAAACTTTTCTACTTTCCTATCTCACTGATCGCTGTTATTTTTGTGTAATTTCCTCAAAGTAACACAATTCTTTGGATTTCTCACCATTCCTCCTGGACCCCAACCCCTGGCAGCAACTAATCAGTACACTTTATATTTCTATGGGTTTTCTTGTTTTGAACATTTTTTACGATAGTCATACGAGCTGTATGTTTTCACTCCACCCGATAGAACATTTCCAAACTTCAGACATGTTGCAGCATGTTGGTGCTTTGGCCCTTTGTATGGCCCAGTTCTATCCCACTGCAAGGAGAAACTGTCCTCTTCTTTTCTGTGCCTCAGCTGGGGGTGTGCGGGTGGATTCCAAGTAGCATATTTGTCCACAGATTTTTGTGTGAGCATTTTTTT
>PVIC010011861.1:0-40652 GCA_004025085.1 Thryonomys swinderianus | reverse complement strand
GTGGTATGCGGTACTGAGGATGGACCTTGAGACCTTGAGCTTGGCAGGCAGGTGCCAGAACCACTGAGCTAAATCCCCAGCCCCAGAGCTGGATTCTCCTGAGGCTTCTATATATGTCTTTTAGCAGCATCCTTACATGGCCTTTCCTCTGTCACATGTCTATCTGATGTCTTTTTCTCTTCTTTTTACCATTCCTCAAAATGGTACTTAATTTTACTTATTATTTATTTAAATGACTTTATTGGTACATTTCACATACACATGATCACAATCGACATCAAGAATTATACCAGTACATAGTACAACTTAATTCTCATTTTTCCCATTCCTCTGCCCACCCCCCATACACATAAGCTTCATTTCCTTTTTTTAAACCATCAAATGTTTTCTTTCCCTTCTTTACTTACCCCTACCACCCCTTTTCCCCTTGAATATTTGTTCTCATAAAAGTAGCCAATAATAACAGATTGGGAATTTCCACTTATGATCTCATTTAACTTTAATTACCTCTTTAAGGGCCTTATCACCAAATAGTCATCTTCCAAGATGAGGTACTGAGAGTTAAGACTTCAACATATGAATTTGGGAGGACACAAGACAGCCTCTAATGAAGGGGACAGTAAACCCCATCATCAGGCGAAAGAGGCAGGAAGCTTACAGGCAAACTCTCTCATTTACCGTGGTACAAATGACCATCTAAGGGTCCTCACAAGAGCCAACATGTAGTGTAGAGAACCGAAACCTGAAATAAGGTTGTGCTCAGCCCTTCTGCCCAGTAGAGGTTTCTCCCACTGCAGCAGGAGAGGGTGACAGCAGCAGTGAGAACACGGTGGAAGGAAAAGGGTGAGGGAAACTCGAACAGCCAAGGGCTCTGAGATACCCAGCAGTCAGGGATCCGTGAAGCACTCAAGAGTCATGAGCAGTGTGAGCCATGATCTCAAGCATCAGGGGTCACAAGTCTCACTGAGACCCTAAGTAAGAAACACGTGACAGGTTATTCAACACAGAGAAATGGGCCATGCACAAAGCCCTGGGTTTGATCACCAACACTACCAAAAATTTTTATATAAATGTAGAGACATAAATAGACTCTATGAATGCTGAAATTCCATCTCACTACAGAGAGAATGGCTGCTATCAAGAAATCAACCAGCATGGGTCAGGGATTTAGTTTAGCAGTTCTGGTGTCTGCCTTACAAGTACGAGGTCCTGAGTTCGATCCCCTGTACCACATCATTACCACACACCACAGTGCCGCACACGGTGGCTCACACCTGTAATCCTAGCACTCGGGAGGCGGAGGCAGGAGGATCGCTGTGAGTTCGAGGCTTGCCTGGGCTACATAGTGAGCTCAGGGCCAGTCTGAACTACAAAGTGAGACTCTGTCCTGAAAAATAAATAAATAGGACATACATGTGTAAAAACCAAACTGCTTCTTTGGTGTGAGAAACTGAAAGTGTAATTGAGGACCAAAATGTACAGCAGACATTGTAAAATAGGAAGAAAATGTTTAAAGGGAATGGGGAACTAAGAAAGGGGGCAAGGGGAAGGAAAGAAAAGAATAAAATGAGGAAAGATAGGAAAATGGAAATGAAGCTTTTATAATAGGGAAGGGTGGAGGGGTTGCAGGGAGAAGAGGAATGAAAAAAAAACCAAGATATATCATGCACAAATACAAATTCCTTATAATGAATGTAATCATAATATGCACCTAAAATGTGCCAATAAGCTTAAAAGGAGCTATATTATTTGTGATATATGTAATATTCATATACTACAAATAATATACAGCATGTGTATTGTGTAGTGTATATGTAGATATACATATATACAGATACTGAGCTTTTTATATCATTATTTTAAGAATGGGATTATATTATACCCTCTTGTCATCTTTTTTTTTTTTTTTTTTGAGACAGGGTCTCGCTTTGTAGTTCAGGCTGGCCCTGAGCTCACTATGGTGCCCAGGCAAGTCTCGAACTCACAGCAATCCTCCTGCCTCCGCCTCCCGAGTGCTGGGATTACAGGCATGAGCCACCACTCCCGTCACTGTGGTATGCGGTGTTGATTGCTGGTGGGCGTGAGTCTCCACACCCAGCATTCCATGTGGTCGCCGGGATCGAACTCAGGACCTTGCACTTGCAAGGCAGGTGCCAGAACCACTGAGCTAAATCTCTGGCCCTACTCTCTTGTCATCTTTAACAATTTGTTATGGGCATCATTTCAAGTTAAGCCAATATCTCACTCAGGTATTTGTACACTCACCGACCCCGAAGCACTAATTTGTTCTGAGACCTAAGCATTGTATTTAGAAAGCTTCCTAGATGATTCTGTGTCTCTCCAGAGTTGAAAACTACATGGTGTGGATAGTTACATTTTTTTTTTTTTTTGAGACAGTCTCGCTTTGTAGTTCAGGCTGGCTCTGAGCTCACTATGGAGCCCAGGCAAGCTTCAAACTCAGCAATCCTCCTGCCTCTGCCTCCCGAGTGCTGGAATGACAGGCATGAGCCACCACACCCGGCGATAGTTACATTTTATAAACTATTCCACCACGACGGGCAACTCCTTTGTCTTCATGATAAATAATGCTGTAATAAGTACATGTATATCTCTAGACATACAATTCAGAGCTGAATTATAATAAAAATAGAAATATATAGAAATAGAAATATAACTAGAAAATAATACTAGTATCTCTCATGGTATTTATATATAAAGTAAAATGTTTAAAAATAGTGTGTGACATGTCAAATGTCTTTAAAACAGTTATTATAAATGGTAGATATTTTTTAGCTAATTATTACTGTGAAATTCACAAGGGTGATGCGGATGAAAAATTATGTTAGTACACTGTACATATGAAATTTTATAACATAATATTATATACATAAAATTTGGATAAATATTGCCAGATTATGTTTCAAAAAGGCAGTAATGATACTGTTATGTCAGTAATTTTTTTTTTTTTTGAGATAGGGTCTCACTTTGTAGTACAGGCTGGCCCTGAGTTGAGTTCTCAATGTAGTCCAGGCAAGCCTCAAACTCAGCAGTCCTCCTGTCTCTGCCTCCCGAGTGCTGGGATGACAGGTGTGAGCCACCACGCCCAGCACTGTAGTAATTTTTTAGAAGTACCATTTCTCCTACATTCTTACCAGCCAGGTTTTCTACTGCTTAATATTTATAGGTAAGAAGCAATATTGTGTTTTTAATTTGTTTTTCTTAATTTTTTTTTTCTTTTTGAGACAGGGTCTTGCTTTGTAGTTCAGCCTGGCCCTGAGCTCACTATGGAGGCCAGGCAAGCCTCAAACTCAGCAATCCTCCTGCTGTTGCCTCCTCAGTGCTGGGATTACAGGCGTGAGTCACCACACCTGGCACTGTGATATGTGGTACTGATTGCTGGTGGGCGTGAGTCTCCATGCCTGGCACTGTTGTATGTGGTTACTGGTGATTGAACTAGGGACCTTGCGCTTGCTAGGCAGGTGCTGGAACCACTGAGCTAAATCTCCAGCCCTGTTTTCCTTAAATCTTTATGTTTCCTACACTAGAGGTGATGGTGAGCTGAACTGTTTTTCATACTTTATTGGGTATTTTGAGATGTGTAGATATGAAAGTGAGATAGACGGAGCAGAGATTCTCATTTTTGTCCCTATTGCTTTTATCATTTTAATATGATTTTATTTATAAATTCTGTTGGAGATTTATCTTTCTCTTTTTATTTGTTAGAGGGCTCTTTGTTACCTCTTTAATTTAGTTTGTAAATATTTTATCCCAGTCATTTATATATATATATTATATATATATTATATATATATATTTATATATAATATTGGGAGTACCAGGAATCAAACTCAGAGCCTCGTACTTGCTAAGCAGATGCTGTACTGCTAAGCTACATCACTCGCCCTCATTTATCTTTTTATATTGTATCATTTATATGCCATCTGTTTCAATGTTTACATTATCCAGTGTTTCTATCTTTTCATGTCTAGCTTGTGGGTTTTTTGATTAAAACATTCTTCCCAATCCCTAGATTATACATATATTATTTATTCAGTTAAGAAATTTATTCATGTGAGTGGATGGAGCTGTTAGGTGAGATATGGAAGGTGGTGTAAAAATAAACCCAGGACCAGGAGGAGCTACAGGAAAGAAATGTCTAATGGAAGCGAAAGAACTAGTGGAAAATGAAAGAGGTGGAAGAACCAAAAATGGCACAGAGAGACAGATGTTTCTAAGAGAGAGATACTGAGTGGCTCAGGGCTAAGATGAACTTCAGCAGTGGTTTTTATGGATATTCCAGAGGACTTTCAGAGAAATAATTGTCCCCACCACCATTCTCTTTCCGCTACAAAAGAAAATTATTACCAACAGCATATTCCAAGTTCTTTCTAGAACAACAGAGAATGGATGCATATAGTACTATTACCTTTTAGTTTTAAGCATTATGAATGGGAATGGGGGAAACTGAGGTCAACCAAACGGCAATGCCTCAGAATGAAATGTTGGCATAGAATTTTCTAGCAGAGGCATCGCTGAGGAAGTGGACAGAGTAGACTTATTAGAACATCCTGTGCACAGGGAGAAGATACATAGGGTCTCTTAGGTTACTGATGCCGGGTGGCTGTCCCACCGCCAACAGCTTGTTCAGTGTAACCTGATCACTTCTGAGCCACTTCCCTATCTGTGGTTTGATCTCGGTCCCTGAGAACATCTCTAAACTGTCAGTTCTGTGCACAACAGCTACCCCTGCCTGAGGACACCCCCTCCAGCTACCTCTTAGCACTCGCCTCCGGTGAGCTCAGCCTTCTTTCCCGCGATTCCTGCATCAGTCACTGTCTGGGACAGTTGGAACTTTACCATCAAGACACAGCTGAGATGGCCCTCTTTGTACTTTGGCCTGGACTCTAATTGGGCCCAAGGGAGAAATCTATGTAATCAATAGGACTTTGGCATTTTCAATCTAGAGCTTACATCAGGCAAAGTGCAGTGAGGTTAGTGGTACAATCTGAAGATTATGTTTAAAATTTCCAGTGTCTTGTCAAATTTCTGTTAAACTCTTGCCCTTGAAATTGTGTAGCAACTGAGAAATGCCTCGCGAGGGCTCAGTTACTGCCTCTGACCTACATATATTTTTGTTTCTTTGTTATTTTTGTCTTTCTTTCCTCAACATGATACACCTTAATAAAGAAAACTAACACAAATGTATGTATTTAACAATCATGTACTACTATTTTTCTACTTTCAAACAATTATATATTAATTGGGTTTGTTTTCCAATTATGCAGACTAATGTTGATAAGACTGGGAAACAAATAAAGAGGAAGCATCAAGAAATAAATTCATTTTATTTTGTTCAGTAGCATTTTTACTATTTACATCTTTTTCTGATTATAAGTACCATACTCTTATGAAGAACACGTAAGAAGGGGTGGGGATTTAGCTCAGTGGTTTCAGCACCTGCCTTGCAAGTGTAAGGTCCCGAGTTCAATCTCCAGGAGGAAGAGGAGGAGGAAGAAGAAAAAGAAGAAGAAGAAGCAGCAGCTTATGTTGGTCACATATAACATTGCTCTGAGTACTGCCTTACACATCTTTGTGTAAACCAAGTTTTTATTTTCTCAGGGTGTATATTTAGGAGTGGGCTAGCTTGGGACCATATGACAAATTTATATTTTATTTTATACAAAATTACCCAACCATTTTCAGATGGTTATGCTATTTGATATATGGGAGTTCCAGTTGCTCTGTATATTTATCAGCACTTGACATTGTTGGCATTATTTATTTTAACCATTCAAGTAAGTATGGAGATATTGGCATCCTGTTAATATCCAATAATTTTGACCACCTTATCATGTGTTTCTCATTCTTCTGTCTCCCTTGGAGTCTGCTTGAAGCCTTCAGTCACTTTTAATTGTGTTATTTCTTTCCCTATTATTGACTGTGAGACTTCTTTTTGTACTTTGGAGACAAATCTTTCATATGTAGTTTTCAACCATTCTTTTAGTCTGTATAGCCTCTTCGTTTTTGTAACAGTGTCTTTGGAAGAATGCGGATGTTTTGATGAAGTCCCGTTTCCTGTTTTGGGTTATCTGTTTGATTTAATTTTTTTCTTTTTTTTTTGAGACAGGGTCTCGCTTTGTAGTTCAGGCTGGCCCTGAGCTCACTATGGAGCCCAGATAAGCTGCAGCGAATTTAGCAATCCTCCTGTCTCTGCCTCCCGAGTGCTGGGATTACAGGCGTGAGCCACCGCGCCCGGCACTGTGGTATGTGGTATTGATGGCTGGTGGGCATGAGTCACCATGCCCAGCATTCTATGTGGTTACCGGGATCAAACTCAGGACCTTGCACTTGCGAGACAGGCACCGGAACCACTGAGCTAAATCTCTGGCCCCTGTTTGATTTAATTTCTAAGCACTCTGCCTAATTCCAGAACATGAAGAGTTACCAGAAATTTTATAGTCTTACATTTTTTTCATGGGGTTCTCTGACCCATTCTGAGTTGATTTTTACATAATTTGTGAGCTTGAAGTTTAGTTCTTTTTCCATGGATGATCATGGGTAGCCAATTGTCCCAATATCATCAGTTGAAAAGAAGATCTCTTCACCACTAAATTGTTTACACTTTGTCCAAGAGCAAATGGGGGTGTTTGCAGAAATCTATTATTGGGCTTTCCATTTTGTTCCACTTGACTGTCTTTATATCTTCGCTCTGGGTCTCTTTTGACTAGTAATTTGTCATGAGCAGTGTAGACAAGGCTTCAGAGAAGGACTCACCCCTGTGAGGGTAGGAACTACCTATAATTAATTCTTCCAATCAGCAGTCTCTTGCTACCTTCTAACTGATCCAGCGCAGCAACTGAGGTAAATGGTTAAGCAACGTTTCTAGTCAACTTCATGGTATAACAAATTAATAAAACTAAGAGTCTGCTGAGTTAAGTGCTTTCCTCACTCTCAAGTTTTTCTAGTGGTGTCAACTTAAAAATAGGCTGGCCTCATGCCTGAGGCTGAGGGAAGGGGTTGTGCCCTGACTTTCAGATGAAAGTACAACTTTTTAAACAATCAGACAAGGAAATAGAAAATGAAAGCACCTCTTACTATTTATTTGAAAATAAAGTGTTACCTAAGCCAAAAGAGAAGTTTAATTACCTTGACAACTACTTTCTTAAAAATAAGTTTCTAGGGTGCTTCCGGCCTGTGCAAACTGAACAGAGAAGCCCCAGAATAGTATTCTCATGCACAAAATACCAATGGAGGGACACATGGATAGACAGGTACAGACAGACCCAAAACGGGGTCATTTCTTAGCTATGATTTGTTATTTTTCTTTCTGAGACAGGGCCTTGTTTTGTAGTTCAGGCTGGCTCTGAGCTCACTATGTAGCCCAGGCAAGTGTGGAACTCAGTAATCCTCCTGCTTCTGCCTCCCAAGTGCTGGGATTACAGGTCTGAGCACTGTGCCGAGCATTGTGGTATGTGGTACCGGGAATCAAACTCGGGACCTTACACTTGCCAAGCAAACACTCAAACCACTGAACTAAATCCCTAGCCCTTAGCTATTAACCTTTTTTTTTTTTTCAGTGAGTCCAGGAGATATTTGCTGAGGAGAAAGCTGGAGTTGACAGCAGTGTTATTTCTTATTCTTTCCTATGAGCTGTACAAATGGTAGGCCGGGTGGTATTAAGTAATCATTTGTTTTCGTCCTCCAGGCTGAGGTTGAATGTATGAGGAATAATTTCAGCTAGGAAATAATGCACAGTTCTACTGAAGTGGCTAGAAGGAGCCGTGTCTTTTACTAAGTGAGATTTTGGCTTCTACCTTGCAACTGGCATATTCTCATTATTGGGTAGCTTTTCAGCATTCTTGACACACTGAGGGTATGAATAGTGGCTTCCTTCAGGAACAAACACTTCTGTCCTGTTGTTTTGCCCTTTCTGATGCAATCACCTTTTCTAAGGGACATTTCCTTATTCTCTTTCTACTGTTATTAATCGTATTTCCAAATGAACCAATGAGTTTTATTAGTTTACTTTTTATTCAACTTAGTCATTGAGGGCTTATTCAACTTAACTCAATGAATGCTTTCTCATTATTCAACTTCTACAGTTCTTATTTTATATTCTGCCTATAGGCAGGAAGGAGTTAGGTTATAGAATGAGAAAAAGGATCATCTTCACTTATTCATTTGTTTATTCATTCATTCATTTATTGAGCACCTGCTATATGTCAATTACTGTTTCCAACCAGATGAATCTTTCTTTAAGAATCTTGTGATATTTGCAAGCAAAACTAGCAAAATGCTGAACAATAAAACCTGAAATACGAGTTTCACATTGAGTAGCTGTCTCAGTTTTTTTGTGGTGGAGACAAAATGTCTGACACCAAAAATTAAAGGAAGAAAGGTTTATTTGGTTCACAGTTTGTAGAGATTTCAGTTCATAATCAGTTGAGCCCACAGCAGGGTGGCATGGCAGAGGAACATCACAGAGGAGAAACAGTTCATGGCAAGCAGAAGGCAGCAAGCAGCCACAGCAGCTGTCTTTCTGTCCCTTATATTCTATCCAGACTACACATCATTTTAGCAGGTAGCAATCATACCCAGGATGAGCCTTTTGTTATCTCACACATTATCTACACTGCACTAAACCAATCAGTTGGTTAATCTAGTAATTGCATACCCTTGATCTTAGCCTCACAAACTCCAGATCCCAGCCTCACATCTGACTGAATAAAGCTCAGAAGGAACATCTAGGTACAAACAATAATTGTAACATAGGACCATCAGGTGTAGGTCCCTTCTCTGCCTTGAAAATCAGAGAGATCCCCGAAGCAGGTGGAAGCTAAGATGCATCGTGGCCCAGATGCCAGGAGTTGGCCCAGAACAGGATAGAAGGAAGGTTGGGTTCTGAGCTGAGAGGATGAGGACCCAAAGAAGACATCAGGAGCTCGCCCAGCAAACTGCAACTATTTCAAGATTACAGAGGGATTAAGTGCAGGAGAGAGACTTACGAATAATTTTGCTTTGTTTAATGAAACACAAGGCAACAAATAAAAATCCTGACAACTTAGAATATCCTAGGTGGAACCTTTATTCTTAAAACCACCACAGGCTCTGCTTCTTTTCCCAGTTGCCTTCTGTCCTGATTTGTTTTGTAATCTCCCTGGGCCATGTAGAAATTTGGATTTGGGATTCCTTATCTCCGAATATAGGCTACAGATCAAGTTCAAGCTATCTCATTTGCCATTTCTGGTACCAGGGGAAGGGAAATCAGCCTTTTGGTGAAATTGTGGTGAGCAATCCACTGAAAGATCTTTCCCAGCAAGTGAGACCAAAGGAATTACTCATATGTATTATAAGAGGGTCTTCTTCCTCCATGAATAAAATAGATCATGGGGCCAGAGATTTAACTCAGTGGTTCCGGTGCCTGCCTAGCAAGTGCAAGGTCCCTGGTTCGATCCCTGGTAACCACATACAACAATATCACAACCAGCAATCAGTGCCACATACTACAGTGCCAGGCACGGTGGCTCACGCCTGTAATCCCAGCACTCAGGAGGCAGAGGCAGAAAGATTGCTGAGTTCCAGGCTTGCCTGGGCAACATAGTGAGCTCAGAGCCACCCTGAACTTCAAAGTGAGACCCTGTCTCAAAAACAACAGCAAAAAAAAAAAAAACCCAAACAAATAAAATAGATCATGAAGATAAGTATTTATTATTCTGTGCCAAGCACTGTGGTAATTCTTTATATCAGGACTCTTTGTAGAAGAAGATGATAAGTGATCACAGTTGCATGTGTGCATTTTAATTTATAATTTATAAAATGACTTATGCATCTTAAGATATTTATTGGGCTGGAGATTTAGCTCAGTGGTTCCAGTGTCTGCCTAGCAATAGCAAGGTTCCTGGTTCCATCCGCGGTAACCACACACAGCAATACTGGGCGTGGTGACTCACGCCCACCAGCAATCAGTACCCCACACCACAGTGCCAGGCATGGTGGCTCACACCTGTCATTCCAGCACTTGGGAAGCAGAGGCAGGAGGATTGCTGAGTTCAAGGCTTTCCTGGGCTACATAGTGAGCTCAGGGCCAGCCTGAACTACAAAGCGAGACCCTGTCTCAAAAAAAAAAAAAAAAAGAAGAAGATATTTGTTAGACAGCTACTTTACTGTTTCCCAAAATCAAGTAAATATTCCGTAATATTTGTTGAGGATCAATTACGTGTTACATACTGATGTTTCCGGTATGGACTTGGTTTCTGCCTCAAATTGTTTGCTCTTACAGGTTTTATTATAGCACGGATGATTGTCTCTGTCTGGTCTTCTGAACTGTCAGCTCTGAGTCATTCCCAGATCAGAGGAAATTTTCTGAAGCAGTCACTCAAAGTCAGTGAACTGCTGCACCTCAACAGAAGTGCAAATTTAATAAGTACAAACTACATAGTGTGGCTCACAGTATGTGAGTCCCAGGTGCTCAGGCAGCCGAGCCACGGTAGTTACTTGAGCCCAGGAGTTGAAGACCAGCCTAGGCGATGTAAGAACCTGCCCTCCACTCCCACACGAAACCTGTCTCCATGTCTCAAAACAAAACATTGATTTGGATGAAGCCAACGTTCTCTTTATTGGCACAAAACTTCAGTCCTTCAAAAGTGTAGTAAAAAATATTTCAAGTAGGGTCTTCCCAAGACTTCCTACACTGAAGGTTTAGAATCAGTATAAAATTTTGAATTTCTTGTTAAATCACTTTAAAAGATAAGTTAATGGTTTTCTCAATAGAAATCAACTTGAAGTTGGTTTGCATGTTTACACTTGATTTTGATATTAGTTCCTGACAAACGAGGGTCCTTATTTCCTGATGAGAATCTGGGTTAATTGTGAATCACCTTCAGGGGCCTGGCACAGTGTGGCCCGGCATTACCCAATGAATTGTTGCTGATCTGTTATTGAGAAACAAGAGGTCTAGATGTGCAAAGAAAGCTGTCTTCACTGACCTATCAGACAGGAGCTGCATTGTAGCATCTGCATTTGTGAGTCTGCTCCGAACTGTGGGAGCTTTAAGGCCCTAGAGTGCGCTCATACAACACCCCGGTTTCCAGGATGTGCGTCCTGGTGGAACCAGACTGTGGGGACTTGCCTTGAACCCGTACTTTCTTCTTCTCCCAGGCTCCTCGGGTGGCCCAGCTCACATGAGACAAGTGGCTCTGGTTCTTAGAGAGAGAGAGAGAGAGAGAGAGAGAGAGAGAGAGAGAGAGAGAGAGAGAGAGAGAAAGAGAAACAAGTTTCAGTTGGTCAGCTGCAGAGCCGAAGCAGCCATGACGCAAAAATGGCGAAGGTTTGCACATGTAATGACAGCAGTTTGGAGTAACCTCATTTTCTTAGGAAAGGTGGCCCAGAGGAAAGGCACTCTCAGGCTGATGGTTTCGGTTAGAGCAGAGGTTCGGCTGAAAGCAAGAGTCAAGGGAGAGTAGGGCGGCGCGGGCCTTGGAGGAGCTGAACGTTGGAAGCTGAGCTTGAGTGGCGGGCTCAGAGGCGGAGGCTCCTGTCCCCTCTGGGACTAGCTGGGATGCTAGTTTTGCAGGCTGTCCAGTGATGACAGAAGCCACCGGGATACGATTTGGAATAGCTGGGAGCAGTCGGCGCTTTTCCTAAAAAGAGGAGGGTTCTGATTACACAAAGAAGCAGATGGGAAACCAAAGCAGCCTTGAGGTGGATACTCGGTCCGTGGCCTCGCTTTCCAAGGTTCCTATCGGGACTATGGACTGGGGGAGGGACCTGCGGAAACACAACAGAAGTGGGTGGAGCACCCTGGCCGGGAGCTCCGAGGTGGCTCCTACAGGGGCAGAGTCCAGGTTATGCAAATGTGGAGCCACAGAGGGAGGTTATGCAAATGTGGAGCCACAGAAAACCCGGGCGGAGGCGCTGCAGCGCTGAGTCTTGGAGGCAGGCTTCCCGGTGAGTTTGCCAAGATAGTGGCTGGCCAGGGAAGCCTTGCTCAGAAGTGAGTCGGACTCGGCTGAGCTGACACCTTTAGATCATCTGATAGCAGGCTTGTGGTGTTTACCAGCTTCAGAAAAATCGAGCTGTTGTGATTTTTTTTTTCTCTTGTAAAAGTAGTCCTAGCAAGTCGGACTGGGAATCGACTACCTGAACTGTTTTCTTCAGCGTGAGTTTCACTGGCAAAACCAGATCTGAGTGTTTCCTCAACTTTCAAGGGACCTGTTTACGCTGACTTTATTTTCAACACAGCTTTCCAGTGGAAAGAGGGAAATTACTCTCCACAGTAAGTCAGCAGGATTCCTGCCCTCCATTCCCCGTGCTGTACCTGTGCCAGCATGCCTGTCCGTGTGTACGTGCGTGTGTGTGACTCTGTGCACACGTCTCCTAATGCCAACTGTTGTGCCGGATCTGAATGACAAGTCTTGATCCCTGGGTATCATGATGGGGGCCAAGCTGGTTGTTGGGTAATTCCCTATTTGTTTATTCTAAAGAAGGCCAATCAGTCTGTGGAATTTCCTGGAGAGGAGGGCAAAGGGCATTTACTGTCAACAGAAGGACAGTGATAGGAAGATACTGAGCACACAGGTATCCGAGAGAATAAAACAGAGAGCAGGTGCCCGTGACAGGCTCTCTGCCTTGAACAGAATTTTAAGTATTCGGGTGGTAAATACAACTTAGAAAATTGTTCTTTGGCCATAGAACTAAGTATGGTGAAAAACAGGTAAATAAATAAAAATTTAAAAAACAATAGGTTGGATTCCAATTCAGTCTCATCTACTCTCATTTTTAGTTTTTTTTTTTTAAATTTCTCAGGAGATAACAGATGGATTCTCCACAGCAACTGAGAAATGAAAACTTGAGTGAAGAAATAAAAAGACAAGTTCCGGGTCCACTGGCGCAGTTCCAGAGGAGTTTTATCCGGACAGTGACGTTTCTGGGAAAGCTGCCCACGCAGGTCCTCCACTGCAGAAAACCCCACGCGGCTGCTGCCCTCCGCGGGGTTGACCCAGAAGTCATGAAATCCCTCACAGAGGAGGATGAAGGAGACCTTCTGCTGAGCAAAGTAAGCACAAATGCCGGCTTCCCCCACACACGGGCCCCCCCTCCAGCCCCTTCCCCGGTAACACTGATCTAGCCAGGATGTCACTGCCTTTAGAGATAGGAAAACACTCCCAGCAGCAGAAGCTGGTCACTCACAAGTGTATCTAGGGACTGGACTACCTCATTCCTGTCTCTGCGGACCTAGGGCCCAGAGGCATGGTGCCGTTCACTGCAAAACAGGACTCCGGCTCTGTCCCTAAAACTTGGTGGCCCCGAGCAAGTTGCTCAGTCCACCGGAGCCTCAGCTCTCTTCTCCATAAAATGGAAGTGATAGTGATAGGACGACTAACAAAAAGCAAGTGAAATTAAAACAAAGTTTTTAAAAACACTGCAAAACTGCTGGGTTTTAAAATCATTAGTTTTCAGTATACATCAGTTGGGAGCTAATTTCATTTCTGCATGGGGCCATAGGCTCTTAGAATATTAAAATTTGAAAGGACTTTAGTCATCCTCTAATTTACGGCTTTGTATTTGCAGATGAAGTTAGAAAGGTACAAGGTTAATGCTTAAACGATTACACTAAGAGGCCAGGACTAGTCTTTCGACAATCATTACCACAAGTGATAAAGTGTTTATCTTAGACAAAACTACTAAAAAGAGATAGATAAGGAACAGCTGTGATAACAAAAAGTCAAGTGATTTCTGTCATTTCTCCTTTCGGGGCTCTAAGTGGGAGGGGCGTTGTCCGACATCTTTCCTTGGGTCCTGTAAGAAAAAACTGTACATTTTTTTTTGCTTTTGATCCTGGCATTCAAGTAATCTCAACTGCCCAGTCCTTCTACCCTCTGCTTCCCCTGCATTTTTAATGCCAAAAGTTCTAAACAATGCTTCCTATGTTGAATCCATATATACCCATATATGGATATATAAGAATATATATATGGATATATATACATATATGTGTATATATAACATACATGTATATATATTTAATTTGACCCCCACAGAGCATTTTAAAACATTTTCCAAAATTTTGACAATCCTCTCAGAATGGATTGTGCATAGAAATCCAGCTTTTGCCTTTTCGGGGGTGGGGTGGGGTGGGGAGGGGAGTCAGAACCAGGAAACCACATGTCCAAATGTGTTGCTTAGAAACCCTGGGCTGGAGCTAAGGGTCGGCCAGTTCCCAAGGGGCTCCTCCAGGCCCTGGCTCTGTCCCCTCCCCACCTCCGTAAGAGTCACCTACTCCGTCCTTGCAGGGCCCTCAGCCTCCCACCCACACAACGGCCTGAACGGGTCTCAGACCCAAGCCCCTATTCCACATCTTATAGCACGCATGCGTCCTTCAGACTCCGCACTGAGTCCGCTTTCTCGAGGAAGTTCCCCTGACACCAGAACAGAACGTCTGTGGCCCCTTAACTGTTGCTCATGATCGGTGCCTGACACAGTGCAGGCAATCGGCTAGGCACTGACTCCTGCAACTCTTTCTATTATTACTACTTTGGTTGGTGACTTAAACACTAAGTTTCTGGGGCAAGAACAGTGTTTTGGATATCTTTCCTTCCCTTTGACCTGCACAGAATATTCTGTACGTGTGGTTAAAATATCTTTAGGATGCATGGACGATGGGGCAAGAGTCTCTCATGTACTCTAATCAACATGCCTGTGATGTCCATTTTTGTAAAAGTAGGAACAGGCTCCCAGAGATGAAGCAGCTTATGCGGAGGCCTCTAGCTACATGGCAGAGGTGCTGAGGTTTTATCGTAGTCTCTTTACTTGGAAGGCCGGTTTTCTGGGCTGAGCCTCTGGGATTCTTGGCAGACACCGCTGGGTGCCCCCTGTGTATCAAAACCGCGCTGCGCTTTGTGGAGCTCCAGGCCCGAGATGCCGTGTGCTCACTGAGTAGAAATCTGGTGTTTGCCTTGAGCCCCTGCGGGCTCAGGACATAGCTCAGAGGGAACAGGAGGAAGTTTTCCAGGCAGACGGGCAGGTGCCTCTGGAGATCGCTGAGCAGTGCTGGGGAAGAGGCACCGGCTCGGGCCGGAGAAAAGCTTCAAAGACGCTTCCGGGGCACAGCCAGGGGATGGGTGGGGTCTCAGAGAGTGGAGAAGTACGAAAAAGGTCTTCTAGGCCGAAGGAACTCAGTTCAGAGCTCGCGGTGATTTCCCTCCCGACCACCTTCCCTCCGGGGTGGGGGCAGGACAGGGCAGTGGTTCTGTACAGATGCAGGCTGGAGAGTGACGTCACCCGGGCGTGAGCCCCGCGCTGGAACTCAGCCCCTCTGGCACCTCAGCTGCACCACTTCACCGTTCGGAGCTTCGGTCTCCTCCTTACATAGTGGCAGCCACGCTGGTGTCTCCATAGAGCACCGCTGGAAGGCCGCAGCGAGCTTCCTCTCCTACACTGCCCCGTGCCCTGGCAGGACAGAAAAAGGGCTCTCTCGTGGGTTTGTTTGTTCTGATTATTGGCCTTAAAGGCAATTCTGGGATGAAATGCTTGCCTTCCTGCTCTGTGGGGGGAAGTTCGCGGCCATCTTGCCAGCGCTCCTCCTGAATGAGGTTCACACAGCCCCTGCCCTCGGAGCCCTCGGGCCGGTGTGACCTTCCTGGCTGCTGCTTAGCGCCCCCCCTTCCTCTCACGGAAGCGTGGTGCCCTGCGGTGAGTCAGAGCTGTGTTGTTACAGGGAACAATCCTGAATTCCCGATAATTTATATTTGAAACAGTAAATTATCCCAGAACTTGAGCTATTAATAGTAACAAATGATTTGCGGGATAATAGGCCGGAGGCTGTGGTTGGGGAGGGGGAGGGGGCAGCCAGAGAAGGCATGTGGGCTCGTGTGCAGACGTGTAGACGGAGCTGGCGGAGCGAAGCCCACACGGGCTGGCGGCACCGCGGCCTAACTCTGCTGAGTCTGCGCCGCCCTGGGCTGCAGGACGGTAAAGGCATCAGGCTCTTGCTCTGTCTCTCTGGCCTGTGTTCATATCAAGTGAGGGGAGACAAAGGCGGGTTCTTTGTTGGGGTTTATACTGCGAGAATCACAAGAGGTACATGGGATGGTGCCGGGAGCCCCCAGCACAAAGCACTTCGGGGGCTGCTGACCACACAGGGAGTAAAGGTCAGAGCCCGAGGCCGGAGCTGTGGCCTAAAGTATGGAGAACAGTAGGACTGCCTGCAGCTAGCGGGAAGGAGCCTGCAGCCAGTGCCAGCTTGGGCACTGTGCGGACAGATCAGTCCAGGCCGGGTCTCTGCCACTCTTCCCACCTGGGCCCGATCACTGTCTGTCCACCGCCCGTGCGCTTGTGGGACATCAGAATGGCTGGTGATAGCCAAATAAGTGGAGACTTTGGGCTCAGAATTTCATAAGCCTGGGCCCCGAATGAAGAGCACGTTTAGATTCAGGAAGAAGATAAAGTGTCGGTATTAGCCCCAGGCCTTACGCTCTTAGAGAGAGGCTTAGTGTGGTGAGAGGAGGAGCCGGGGACGGGGAGGTCCCGGACAGTATCTCACCACCCCACTTATGCCCCCCAGTCCTGTGCGCCCTACAGCAGCTGCCTCCCCACTGCGTGGCCATCTTCCCCCGTGTGCCTGCCTGGGCCTCCACTCCACGGGAAGATACCTCAGCAGTCTGCCGTCCTCTGAAGTCCCCGACCTGCCGCCTCCCTGTTTCCCTCAGACACCGCCTTGTCCCCACTCCACAAAGAGAACAAACGGCGGGCAGGAAGTCTGTCCGATTCCCCCCATTCTCTGCCCTTCCCCTATACCTGGACCCTTTTTCCTGGTTTCCTTCCGACACACCAGTTGAATTCCGCACCGAGGCTCCGGATTTGCATGAGTCTTTCCATCTGGGAAATCCCTACTCGGTGGTTTTGCCCTCTGCTCCCGTCCGTTCCTTCTCAGCTGGCCTTTCTCCGTCAGTGTTTGAATGTGTCCCACCTGGGTTGTATTTTGCAAACACAGTTGGTGCCCCTTTTCTTTTAGTTCATTCTGCTTGTTTCCACGGTCAGACTTGGAAGCGCTGCTTACCGCTGTCCTCTTATCTCCCGGCCACTCTTAATCCACTTTTTTTTTTTTTTGAGACAGTGGTTCCAGCGCCTGCCTCGCAAGCCCAAGGCCCTGAGTTCGATCCTGGTAACCACACAGAATGCTGGGCGTGGTGATTCACGCCCACCAGCCATCAATACCACATACCACAGTGCCGGGCGTGGTGGCTCACGCCTGTCATCCCAGCACTAGGGAGGCAGAGACAGGAGATTTGCTGAGTTCAAGGCTTGCCTGGGATACCTAGCGAGCTCAGAGCCAGCCTGAACTACAAAGCGAGACCCTGTCTCAAAAAAAAAAAAAAGATGTAGCCTTCACAGCTCAAAAGTGCTCAAGGCGGGCACCCTGGGTCCCTTCTCCCATGGCAAAGGCAGCGAGGTAGACATGAAAGGAATGTAGAGAGGTGAGAGGTAGTGTGGACAGGATGACCGTATTCAAAATCAGGCGAGAGAGGTGCTTTTGAAAATATCACTCCAGGTGTATGGTATATTTCCAATGAGATTACGAGCCCCTCAAAATTGGAGCTTCCTCTTGTGTTTGTTTCCGCTCTTTGCAGTGCTGGGCACCTGGAAGGTATAGGCTTGTTGGCACCTGGAAGGAATAGGCTTGTTTTTCAGAGAGAGGCTCCTGTGTTCATATCAACCTGCAGACTAGATTAGCTATCTCCGTTGGACCCTGGCACCCTCAACTTCTCCACAATGGTGTCCAGAGTTTATTTATATATATATATATCCTTCAGTGCTTCTCTACTCTTTATCAACATCTGTCTGTTCCATATGGGAAGGACATGGTTACATGTCTTACTCATTTTTTGACCCAGTCTGTAACCATGCCCAGCAAATAACAGGTGCTAAATATTTATGAGGAACTAGAACTATGACACAGGTACTGATAGGTGACCTCTCATACGTGGTCTGTGTATGTGTGGAATAGCTTGTTGGTTGGTGGGATATATTGGAGCTCAGGTAACTAAAACTGTTGATTTAGGAAGCAGAAATTTCTGACTTGGACTGCATTTTTTTCCTGGCTATTGTGACCACTTTAGGGATGTCTCAAAACTGCTCTAAAAATAGGTCGATAGCTATTAAATGAAACTCAGAAATATGTAAATTTCATTGGTCGGGATTACATTTCTTCCACCATATTTCGCTTATTGTCAGCCCCTGGCTGAAGTGATCAAGGTCCCACAGGTGCCTCTGGAGGAATATAACAAACAGCCCCCTGCACTCAGGAGGAACGCAAGGACTTTTCCTACTTCTTGGATTATGGGGTCCCTTCTGGAGTTTATTAAAAGTTCTTTTATGTTTCCCACAAACATCTGTTTCCTTAAACCTTAGTTATCTTACTGATGTTCAGTTTTCTGTGGGAATCTTCCAGTTCTCGGTGATTCACAGAGCAGAAGAAACATAAATACACGTAAATCCTTCAAGGTCTAGCACAGAGGTGGCGAATCTACGGCGCCTGTACTGCAGTGGGCTGTTTGTTATCACTGAAAGCTCTAAAAGGTTGGCTGTCGCCGGTCTAGCAGCAGGAGAGGTGACTTCAGAGCTGAAGGGAACCCTCGTCCAATGATGATATAAGCGAGAAGCAATTTGCCGGCTGTTTACACACACCAAACCACTTCATATTTCCGGCAGTGAAGAGCGGGCATAACATGCTCCTCTGGACTTGGAATGGTTCACGGAGCCTTTTGTGATCGCCTGGTCCTTCACCTCTTAGCGCTTTTCCTCGTCCTTTCTCAGCTCCAGCCCCAGTGACCTCCTGGCTGGCCCTGGCTGTGCTGCCCCTGGGTTAGGAGTCTTGGAATCTGCTTTCTCGAAGTGCCTGCCTGACTCACCCCAGTATCTCTTTAGAGAAGCTCTCCATGTAAAGTAGAGGCTCCTCTCTTCACTTCACCTTTGTCCTCATGTCTTTTTCTTCACCACACTTGATACTCTAGAACATGCACATCTCTACGTATACACCCTCTGTATTTAAGAGAAAGGCAAGTATCTCTGTTGTTTTCTGCTGTCTCGATCACGGTTATACCCCAGCACCTGGGCTTGTGCCTGCTACATAGGCACTTGGCAAATATTGGGAAAACGTACCCATTTCAGAAAAGAACACTGAGGCACTGACAAGTGTCGCCTCGGTTGACATCAAGTTCCTCTCCCCTGGCGTCT
Organism: Thryonomys swinderianus; assembly: GCA_004025085.1. Lineage (NCBI taxonomy): Eukaryota > Metazoa > Chordata > Mammalia > Rodentia > Thryonomyidae > Thryonomys > Thryonomys swinderianus. The sequence continues at coordinate 21,419 of PVIC010011861.1, read as the reverse complement.
TGGGGTAGGCGAGACCGTTACTCTCTGTTCACTCACCACTGTGTCCTTGTCGTGTCGCCTCGGCCAGTGCCTCAGGGCTCCACGGGAGATGACCACCTTGCTGATCCCCTCCCATCCAGGTGAACTTGAGGTGCCAGCAGGTTTCCCAGACTGTGGAGGAGACACAGAGAGTTGTCCACCAGCTGACCGCAGAAATCAGCCATCAAGACTCACGATTTCAAGTCGTGCCTTACTGTGACACATACAATGGGAACATGAAGGTAAGCAAGTCCCGCTTGGGTCTGCGTGCCCACCGACAGAGGCCTGGGTGGGTGGAGCTCGGTGGTGACAGGTGCCCCAGCACTAATATCGCATCGTGTTCCCATGGGTGCTCTTCAGTGTTTACCATTCACAGTCTCATCTCAAAGATACTATCTCAGCAGAGTGTTATTATTCCTAGATGATTGTGTTAGTCCTTTTCCATTCTTGGGACAAACTACCTGATATGACAAATTAAAGGGAGAGAATGGGGTTTATTTGGTTCATCGTTTCCAGTGGGTTCGGTACTTGATTGGGTGATTTCAAGGCAGAAATGGCATGGTGGCTGGATGTGGTGGTGCGCTCCCATAATCCCAGTACTCAGGAGACTGAGGCAGGAGTATCACTGTGATTCAAGGTCGGTCACTGTGAACTCATAGTGAGACCCTGTCAAAGGAAAGAAAGAAAGAGGGCTGGAGATTTAGCTCAATGGTTCTGGTCCCCTGCCTGGCAAGTGCCAGATCACTGGTTCGATCCCAGTAACCACATACAGCAATACTAGCAATGGTGAATCACGCCCACCAGCAGTCAGTACCATACACCACAATGCCCACGTGGTGGCTCATGCCTATAATCCCAGCACTCGGGAGGCAGAGGCAGGAGGATTGCTTAGTTGGAGGCTTGCCTGGGCTACATAGTAAACTCAGGGCCAACCTGAGCTACAAAGTGAGACTCTGTTTCAATAAAAAAGAAGTCAAGTACTTTGCATTAGGCCAACAAGAAAGATGCTTTGTCAATACCCCAGGAAATGGCTAGACTTTACTCATTTTAGGATCAATAGTGCAAAAGGCAAACACCTTCAAAAAGCTTTACTTGGGCACCCTGGTCATTAGAGAACACTGTTCATACCTAGGGAAATTTTTCCTTAAGTTCTCCCATCTAAGCATTCAGAAACAGCTACAGTTATGACCCAAGGAGGCCAGCTTCCTGCTCAGACTAACAGAAAGCTTTGGTGTCATCCACATGATGCCAGTTTTTCAAGCTTGCATACGGCACGCAAGAAGTAAGGTAACATGGAAGCTTCCACCAGATTTCAGAAGGCCCGGGAGGCCAGGTAAAAATTTGTGATGAGGTCATATTCTTGTCTTGAAGCTATACAATTGAAACAAAAGAAGCACTGGAGATCCCAGGAAGTTAGACACAACAGGAACACATGGAAAATCTGCTGAGAAAGGATACGGGTAGTAAACAAAATCAGCCCAAGACAGATCCTGTGTGACCTGGGAATGCCGTGGGAATGAGGTTCCCCAAGCCTTTGGCACTCACATTATTCTACAACCTACCCTGGTGATGGATATGGAGCTATAGGGTTTAATATTTGTCCTGCTGGTTTTCGGTCTTTCTTCAGTCAGATTTTGTGGTATGCTTCTATTTTTTTCTTTTTGGAATGTTAATGTTAACACCGTACCATTGTGTGCTGGAAGTGTTTCACTTTCTGCTTGATTGTCTCCAGGATTTCACAACTGAGAGTTTGCTCTGAATCTCAAAGGAGATTTTGTACCTGGATTTTTCAGTGATGCTGAAACTATTAAGGCTTTGATGACTCAGAAATGAAGTGAATGCATTTTTCATTGTGAGGTGGACATGAGCCCTCCCCCAAGGGCCCAAGGGCAGAATGTTATGATTTAGGCATAGAAATGTCTTGCAGAAGTCTTGTGTTCAGAGGTAGGGCCCATTTGGAGGGGAACCTTTGACTTTTTTAATGCATATGAAATGCATTTTTAAACATTTAATATTAAAATATTTAATGCATCTTTTCAGCAACCAAGTTCTTTGCCTCAATTTTATAGATGCTTCCTTTCTGGCCAAATTGTATAATTTTCACATTCTTCAGTTCTGTCTTGTGTTCCTGATTTTCAGTGTATATCTAAACAAAAGAGGCCAACAGTACCCACAGTGTAAATATTGGGCTGTTTTGAAATTTCTTCTGTGAGGTTAATTAGTACACTGCCCTTAATGCGAGCCTTTTGCAAAGTCTCAGGATATGGATACAATGCAGACAAGTTCCTTGCCAGAATGTAATGCCAATAGCCTCTAGGCCAATTTCCAATAAAGTTCTTGTTCCAGTTGAAACTTCCTGAGCCTGGCCTTCACTGTCTGCCTTCCTATCAGCATTCTAGCCTTCTGAGCTCCCACCAGAATCACCAGTCAAGCTCTATTTATAGCATCCGATGCCTTCTTTAGTTTATGTCTCCAAACCTTTCCAAATTTCTCCCACAAACCAATTCCAATGGCTTCTGCACCACAGGATCAGGTGTAGTCACAGAAAATGGTTCTAATTCCATTCCTGGTACTAACTTTCTGTATTACTCAATTTCCCATCAGAGGGATAAACCATTTGACACCTGACACTTAAAGGATGAGAGGTTTTCTTTGACTGAGGTTTTAGAGGGTTGATTCCACGGTTGGCTGGCTCCAAGACAAAAGGACAGGAAGGAGGGTGGAGCCAGAGAAAAGAATCACCCCTTTTTAACAGCCCCCCTACCTTCAAACAAAACACTCTGGGGACATTTTAGACCTAAATTAGAAACCCTTAAGTCCTTTAAACCAAGGACCAATGTCCTGGAAGACAATTTTTTCACACAGTAGGGTACAGAGCGATGGGAAAATGGTTTGGGGATGAGTCACACAGAGGGCCCTACATGTGTACAATGGCCTGCAGGATCTGGGCACCTATGGAAAAGTAACGTCCCTGCTTATCTGAGCAAAGGGAAAGGTCAGGGAGTAATGCAGCTGCTGGAGAAGGGCCATAAAGACTGCTGAAATTTTGCTAACCGGCCCACTGCTCACCTTGATCTTGGTGTTTACTCCAGAGTTGTTCAACAACTGGATTCTGGGCAGATTCTAGTGTCAGAACTGTCCGTGAAGAGCAGGTAGCTGACCTATAGGGAAGGTGTAATGTGGAGTGGGCTGCTTCACAAGCAAAGTCCAAGTCCCCTTTGGCAAAGCGGCATTGTTGACCAACTTGTTCTGCCTTTGAACTATTGACCCGGACTCTTTTCTCCCTGACCGCTGCTCACCTGACTGCTGGAAAAAGGGAGTGGGTAGACTCTGTTTGATTTTCTCCGCTACACTTACAGTCATCTCAATGGTTCACATTGTCTAAGCAAACAGGCTTTCCTTTCAGCTTGGATTTTGCAACCATCATTAATTCTGGCCATGGGTCCTCACCATGGACAAAAAGAAAGGAAGGCATTCTGCAAACTTCATCACATCTTCTCTTATCCCTTCCTACACTTTTTTTTTTTTTTTTTTTTTTTGAGACAGGGTCTTGCTTTGTAGTGCAGGTCGGCCCTGAGCTCACTATGTAGCCCAGGCAAGCCTCGAACTCAGCAACCCTCCTGCCTCTGCCTCCCGAGTGCTGGGATAACAGGCGTGAGCCACCACGCCCGGCTTTTTTTTTTTTTTTCCCCCAGAGCTTTCACACTTTCTAGGTCATTCATCCTGGGTCGAAAACTAACCCAGGGTAGAAAAGTAATCACTGATCAAGCTGTTATGAGTTCAAATTCCGGCTGTTCTGCTTCCTGACTGTGTGTGTCCCTGAGACGTCCAGGTCCTTTAGCCTCAGGTCTCTATCTGGGAAGCGTAACAGAGCCCAGGTCACAGAACGACTGTGAAGACAGGGTGGGCAAATGGAGGATTACCATCTTCCTCCCCCACAGAACCCAGCGAATACTACTTCCCTCTCCTCTCTCTTCTTCTTCCCCAAGCTTACGGCCCCTCTGGAGTTCCAGGTTTCCTTCATTCCTTTTTTTCTTGTGGATCCAGGAAGCCAAAATCCCAGTGAGTTAGTCTGCCTGCCGCAGCATTACGGTGGGTTAGCTGCAGAGCAAAGGTGTAATCATCTTGCAACACCCGGGCCCGGTTTTCTGTCTGCCTCGGCACGTTGCTGGGGCCCAGTGGTTTGTTGCGCCTCCCGGGCCTTCAAGTCACCTCCCAGACCGCTGCTGTCCCTGCTCAGTGCGCGAGCTCACGCACCTCTTGTTTCCCGACCCCAGGTGCTGGCTCCCAGGCACTTCCTCATCACGGTGCCGGTGAGAGGCCTGGCGGGGTACAGAGAGGCCCGGGAGCAGCGCTGGCGGTACTACAGCCTGAAGGGCTCCCGCCTGTCCTGCCCGCTGCGGGCCCCCGAGGGGCTGCAGCAGTGGCTGCAGGTGGATCAGTTCGCGAAGAACATGTGGCAGTGGCGCGAGGCCGACGTGAACATCGAGGGGGACATTGTGCCCGCCAAGGTCCTCCAGGTGTTCCGGCAGCTGATGGAAAAAGCGATTGTGACCTGTCACCTCTCAGGTGAGCTGATCAAGGGAAGGGGCAAGACACACTGTGCTGTCCCCTCTGGGCTCTGAAAACCTGGCGTGGGTGTTACCCGAGACGGGAATCGTGTGCTTGTCCCCTCGGTGACTCATGTGGGGAGCTGCTCTTTCTTCTGTGGTGGCAGAGAAGACGGGACTCAAGGAGGTCCGGGTCCCGCCGGAGACACAACACACTGTCAACTGTGCACTTTCCAGGACCTCCACGCACGTGGCTGAAAGAGAAAATTATTCACAAACCTTAGATACTTATTAGCACGTTTCTGCTGCAATAGCCTCACCCGCCTACAGTACCCCAGTGTATCGAGGGCCACACTCAGGAGTGTCCCAGTATAAAACCCTTGAATCGGGGCTGGAGGGCTAGCTCAGTGGTTCTGGCGCCTGCCTTGCAAGCGCAAGGTCCTGAGTTCGATCCTGGTAACCACATACAATGCTGGGCGTGGAGACTCACGCCCACCAGCCATCAATACCACATACCACAGTGCGGGCGTGGTGGCTCACGCCTGTCATCCCAGCACTCGGGAGGCAGAGGCAGGAGGATTGCTGAGTTCGAGGCTTGCCTGGGCTACATAATGAGCTCAGGGTCAGCGTGAACTACAAAGTGAGACCCTGTCTCAAAAGAAAAAAAAAAACCCAAAAAACAAAAAAACAACCCTTGAATCTGGAGGAAATGATCAAGTCAAGCAATTCCAAAATTTTAAGCTACTGGAAAGTGTGGCCTTGTGCGTGTGTGCACCCACCCATGGGCACGTATGCGCACACACAAAGGAGAAGGGTGCACTTTAAACGGGGAAGAAAAATGGCTAATTACCTTAGTTACAAAACCGAGGAGGAAAAAGAGCTGAACAACAGAAACAGTGACTCTAAAACAAACAAACAAACGTGAGAAGAATCGCAGAAAAACATAAACAGATAGGAAAAATGAGACTGAGACAGGAGGCTTGCAGATTTGAGCCGAGCCTTGAGCACTTCATGACTTAGCAAGACGGTGGCTCTCTCTGTATAAAGGTCTGTAGATGTACCTCAGGGTTAGTCCCTGGTTCAACTCCCAGCCAGAAAGAGAGAAAGGAGGGGAGGGAAAAAGGAGGTTGGGGAGAGGGAGAAGAGAGAGAGAGAGAGAGAGAGAGAGAAAGAGGTTTTATCTGATGGCTATTCCAAGAAATACACCTTTAAAGCCTGAGGGACCTAAAGTGATGGGAACTGGGCCCCAGCTCACATGAGGGTCACATGAGGCGCTATTGCCACACGCCGTCCCCGGGGCCGTCCTTGCCCTGTGTTTGAAGGGCGATCTGTCCATTATTTATTGTTATACAAGCTCACATGGCCATTCAGCAGCTCAGCCACAGAAACAGACTGCTCCGAAGGCGCGAAGAGGTGCACATCCTCTGACACAGGCTACGGGACAGCGGTGAAGTCGAAGTCATCGAAACTGCTGACGGGAAAACCAGTGACAGAGGCAGTGAGCACGCTGCCTCTGCCTGGTAGAACTACAACGTGCTTCTTAAGTTGTTTGGGTGGCACTGGTGATTGAACTCAGGGCCTTTGCACTGAGCTATATCCACAGCCCTTTTCAGCTTTTACGTTTCAGACAGGTTCTCATTAAGTTAGTAAGTTGCCCAGCTGGGCACAAACGTGCCATCTTCCTGCCTCAGCCTCCCCAAGGGCGGGGATCACCGGAGTGGCCCACCACACCCAGCTACCTCAAAGCCTTTTAAAAAGAACGGAGCATAAGCACGCACAAACGTTACAAAGCATTCACATGGTAGACAACAACGCGAGAAAACAAAACTGCTATCTATGCAGCATCCGATTCCACTTGTTCAGAAAGAAAAGGCTACATCTGAAGATTTCCAGAAGTAATTATAACTCTTGCGTAATAGATTCTTACAGAAAACACTTTCCTGGTTCATTTAATCTCCACAGCAATCCAAGAGAACAAGAATTGTTTCGGTACCCATTTTCCCGATGAGAAAACCAAGGCTGAGATGAAGCCTGGGATGAGTAGCTACCTCCAGTCGGCGGTCAGCACATCCAGTGCCGTAGTGAGTGGCGTGAGCCCCGGAGTCCGGGGAGGGGCAGACAGGCGCTCACACAGACAGAACTGTAACCAGTGAACGTGCAAATCAGCAGTTCGGGCTGGGCCAGGGTGGCGAGGAGAGTTAGTAATGGTGCGGAAGGGCGTGGCGTGCCCGCTCCTGCCCGGGCGGCTCCGAGGAGAGGGACCAAGTCAGCCCTTTCTCACTCCTGGCTAAGGAAAGTGTCCTGGCGATGCCATGAAAGAGCTTCCATTTTCTTCCCTGAGCAAGGAAACGCGAAACAACAGATCCCCATCCTGACCCGGCACTTGTCCTGATCTGTCACAAACGCGAACGCACAAACTGTGTTTTGGAAGACGGGGGAGAAACCAGAAACCAGGACAGGCTAGTGGGCAGGCTGGAAAGTCTTGCCAAACGCATTCTCCTTCCCTCCCTCTGTCTCTGTCTCCACCTCTGTCTCTGTGTGTCTTTCTGTCTCTCTCTCTGCCTGGTTGGCAAGCGAGAGACACTCGACCTCCTGAAACAGTCACCGTGACAGGCTCTGAAGGGCCTAGGGTTCCGGGGGCTGACGGCGGTTACGCCAGGCCTTGGCCTGGCCGGCTCAGTGGTGGGCGGTAGAAATACTGTCCAAGAGATTCCGACTCGGACGAGAAATGGCTGGCAGGATCCCACCCAGGCGACGGCCTGGAGCGTGTCAGGACTCTGGGTGAGGCCTGAGGAACGGCCGCCATCTTCCCTCATGTTTGAGTCCCATTGAAAACCAAGGTCGGATACTTGGGGTGGAATGAAAGAGGATGCAGACGGAGAGTCAGCTTCCGTTTTACAGCAGCAGAAATGTTATCCTTGTTTGTTTTGTTCTATGGCTTCTTCAGTTGAACCTTCTGGAAATAATCTATTCCTTTAAACAGAGAGATACCGATCTGGGGGTGTAGCTGTGGAAGCACATGGCTGACGTATGTGAGGGTTTGGGTTCGGTCTCCATAACACCTGTGTAAAACAGACTAAGTTGCTTGAAAATGTTGAGGGGGTGGGGGGTTCTCACGGGCTGTAGCCAAGGTGCCTTCTGTTGTGCTGCTGAATCGTGGGGAAGCTGCCTGCGCAGGGGCCGGGCGCTGCCCACAGACAGGCCTCTGGTCTCTCCGACTGTCTGTCTGCCCTCTCCCGTCAGGCCAAGTGACCTTGCTGACCAGCAGCTCCGCAGTCTGGGTGGCCGTGGAAACGTCGGTGTGTCGCGTGGACCTCGAGCTGGTCCCCACCGTGGAGATCCCCACCGCCTGGCCCGAGAAAGCCCAGTGGCCTCGGTGTCTGAAGCGCTGGCCTTCCCCGGAGAGGGTGGACTGCGTCAAGGTACCGGTCCCGGGAGGGGGTCCTGGCTCCCCAGCTCTGAGACCGATCCTCTCGGGGGCGCCGCCACCCAGCGCGGGGGGCAGAGCTGAGGTTCACTAGGCCTGCGGATCCCCAAGCCAAGCCGGGCCTGCGTGAACTCGCGGCCTTGGCGGCAGGACCTGGTTTAGGAGCCCGCGGTGGCTGGGGCTCCGGCGCAGGAACGGCGTCCTTCGGGCTCTCGAAAGACAACGTCTGTCCCTCCTTCCAGTCCTTCGGCTTCAACTTGTTGGCGTGTTCGAGCTACCACTGGCAGCTGGGCTTCTCCCGGGCGGAGCAGGCGCTGCTGCAGGAGCTGGACGCGGACGGGGGCTGCCGGAGACGGTGCTTCCGGGTGCTGCGGCAGCTGGTGGAGGACGTGTGGTGCCCGGGCCCCAGGCCGGTGGTCACGGCCCACCACCTGCAGGTATGTGTGTGTGTGCGCCCGGGCCCCGGGGGTGCCGCAGCCTGGGCAACTCAGCAAGATCCTGCCTCAGAATAATGAATAAATACAAAGACCTGGGGATGAAGCTCAGTGCCAGAGGCCTTGGGTTCGAACCCCAGTTCTGGAAACAAAAAAAGTGGCAAGTTAACAAGCAGTGGGAGGAATCTGAAGTACTTTTATATTTCAAAAAGTTCCGGTGGACTGCAGTGTGGCTGGTGCCGGGTTGGTTGGAGCTGTGGAAGTGTTTTTGAGGGGCCCTGGGTAGATGGAGGAACGGGGGGCAGGACGCCTGGCAGGGCTGGCCTGTGGGTGGCCGGAAGGCGACCCCAGGCTCGTGGCGCGCCTACCTGGCCGGGTCAGCAGACCAGGCCGTCCGTCGTTCAGTCGGGACGTGTTCAGACAAGAGAGAGCGTTCAGATCTCTGCCCGGCGCGTCAGGAGGCCGGAGGGGTCTGAGCCGAAGGACGTGGCTTGCGAAGCACCCGCATCTCTGCAGAAAGAACAGAGAGCTGGGGACACGTGCAGCCTAAGGAAGGAGGGGACCTGGAGGAACCTTCCAGAAGCTCCGACAGTTGGATGCAACTTCCCAGGAGGGGCTGCGGAGCTGGGAGAAAGCCCAGGGAAGCCGAGGGAGGGGTAGTTGAGAGGGAGCGCGTGGTCGGGAGAAGCTGGCAGGCCCTGTCGGTGAAGAGAAGGCTGAGATTGAGAAAAACGGAGTTCGCTGGGGCGAAAGAGCCGCTTTCAGGGTTCTGCTGGGAAGCGCGAGGGAGTGGACGGAGGCAGGGGAGACCTGGGAGGAGGGGAGAGGTCAAGCAGCGGCCTGACTCAGGGGCCTCGGCGTGCAGAGATCCGAGAGGCCAGAGCGGCTCCAGGGAGGAGGGCCACCGGCCGCGCACGGCTCTGGGAAGCAGGCCAGAGTCCCGGGGGCGGGGGGCGTCAGCCTGCAAGGGGGGAATTACAGATTTAAAGAGAGTTCGAGTCCTGGAAGGCGCAGGAACGCAGAGGAGACCGGCTGGCAAGAGGGCGCGCCGCCTACGGGTCCTGCGCTCACCCGGGCCCAGTTCCCTGGGCGACTCCTTTCCTTCCCTCTAAGGCCGGGCACAGTCCGCGCTCGTTTCCGGAGGCCTTTCCTTGCTGCCTGGGCCTGACTGACCGCCGCTTCCCCGCAGATGGTGCTCTTCTGGACCTGCGAGAAGCACCCGCACCGGAACGACTGGCAGGACGTGCAGAGCGCCCTCCCGCGGCTGGTGCGGAAGCTGCATCGCTGCGCCAGCCAGCGCCTGCTGCGCCACTTCTTCGTGCCCAGGAGCAACCTGCTGCAGTCGGCCAGCTCCGGCGAGCTGGACTCCCTGGCCCGAAAGCTGGCCGCCTTCCTGAGGGACCCGCAGCTCAGCCTGCCCTGAGCGCGGCCCTGCCGGGGTCCCTGAGCGCCCCGTCCTGAGCGGGCCTTGCTCTCCGCGGGGCCTCTGGGGCGTCCTAGCTCGGAGAGGCAGAGGGCGCAGCTCCCCGCTCCCGGGCCACAGCCAGGCGGGCGCGCCCTCCACCTCCACCCCCGCCGCTGTCGCCCAGCTTCCCAGCCCACCGTTGCGAACTGACGCCTCCGAGCTGAGTTGCGTCTCCCCGGCGCAGGCTCCGGGAAGGTCAGACAGACAAACTGACTTGCTTCCCAGGACGGGTCTCCGGTGGGTGGAGCTGGGCTCCCTGTTCTTCCTTTTGCAAAGTGGGGTGTGGATGTGCGTCCCTCTGACGGGGTGCGGCCACTGTGAAGGGGGCGGACGTGCAGCAAAGGCGTCCTGGTCCAGGGCCGTGGACAGACGAAGCGGTGCCCACCGGAGGACGGCAGGCTCGTGCCACCTGCGCTGCCCGCCTGAGCAGAGGCTCGGCGGTCCGGTCCGTGGCTCTGTCTGCTCCCCGCGGCCTGCTCCGAGTTGAGGGGTGATCGTGAGGCCGGCCGAGAGCCCTCAGAGGAAGCGCGACTCGGCTGCTGCCGGCCCCAGCGGCCCAGCTCCCACACCGGGCCCGGCGCCTGCGCTCTGCTCCGCGGAACGATCTTCTCTCTCAAACCTGAGCTGTCGCCGTTGGTGTCACTATGCTCGTGGTCGTCCATCCACCGGCGCAGCGACCAATAACACTCCTCAGACGCTGGTCAGAGCGTTCACGACCTACAGACGGAAATTCAAAAGAACTTAGACTAAGAAAAGCCCAGGACCTGAGAGTTTCATTGCAGAGTTGTAGCAGAACTTCAGGGAAGGCCTCGTGCTAAAACTCTTCACACTCATGAAACTGAAAGCGGAAAGAGACTGCACACTCACTTCTGGAAGCCCACGTCACCCAGAGACCAAAACCAGACAGAGACTTAACGTACAAAACAAAACAAAAACTATAGGAAAATCCCTTTAAGGAACATATGTGCAAGTACCCTCTACATGATATTGACAGTGCAACAGATAATTAAAACCATACGTCATGACCAAGTTGGCTTCCTCTCAGAGATGTGAGGAGGTTGTAAGGTGAATGTAAGTTTTATTATAAAAAAGACTAACAAAGCGTAGAAGGACTTTACCTCAAACTGGTAAGTCATTTATAACAAACCTGCCGTCACATTTTAAATGGGGGAGAAACTGAAAACTTTTCATCTAAAGGCGATGGCATCCACTCTTACTGCTATTATTATAGTACTTGAAACTTTGTCTAGAATAATCACAGGAAAATAAAATAAAAGGGATATGTACAGGACAGGAAGAAGTCAAACTATCTTTATCTGGAGATGACATGGTCTTTTACATTAAATGCCTCCCAAAACACTCCAGTGAAGACTCTTAGAACTAAAAAGCAAATTCAGCAAAGTAGCAAGATGTAAAATCAACACAAACAATAGCATCCCTGTAAGCCAACAATGAAACAAATCAGAAAAACAATCCCATCCACAGTAGCTGCAAAAACATTAAATACTTAAAAATTAACCCAACCAAGGAAGTGAAAATCCTCTGACAAAAACTGTAGTACTCTGAAAAAAAGAAAGAAACTGAAAAAGACACCAGGGAATGAATGAAAGATGTTCTCAGATCCTGGTTGGCAGAACTGATACTGTCAACAGGGACAGATTACAAAAGGTGATCCATAGAACTTAATGAAATCCCAATAAAAAATATCAACAGCATTCTTCACAGGACTGAAAAAAAATTAAACCCTAAAATGTATACAGGACCAGAAGAGCCAAACATTCCAGAGTAACAAGAGCAAAACAAGAGGCTTCGCAAACCCAGTTTTGTTACAAAGTTACGGTGATAAAAGCACCATGGCACCAGTGCAAAGACAGAGGCGCACGTCACTAGAAGAAGACCAAGGATGCAGAAACACCCTGGGCACATTCAGTTATGTGATCTCCCACAGAGAGGTGGAGAGCTGGAGAAAAGCCCTTCACCAAACAGTGCTGCCAGGACTGGCTGTCCACACGCACGAGAGTGAATCTAGACCATATCTCCCCTTGTGGTCAGGTCAAATCAGAATGGATCGGAGGCCTCGATACAAAAACAGAAACAGCAAATCTGTGGCAGGATGGAAAAGTTCAATGCTTGAAGATACAGGCAAGGACTTCTTGAACAGAAGCCCAGCTGCATAAGAAATAACACTAATGATCAACAAGTGGGATCCTTTCGGATTTAGAAGTTTCTACAGAGCAAAGGAAACAGACAATAGGATGAAGAGAACCTACTGCATGATAAAATGTTTTTTACTAGCTGCTCTCCAGAAGACCTATATCTGGAATAGGTGGAGCTCAAAACATTGGGGTCAGGGATTTAGCTTAGCTCAGTGGCACTTGCCTGGCAAGAGGAAGGTCCTGGGTTAGATCCCTGGTTAAAAAAAAAAAAAAAAAAAAAAAAAAAAAAAAAAAAAAAAAAAAAAAAAAAAAAAAAAAAAAAAAAAAAAAAAAAAAAAAAAAAAAAAAAAAAAAAAAAAAAAAAAAAAAAAAAGCATCCCTGATAATAAAAGATCCAATTTAAAAAAACCAGATAGTTGAAGTGAATAGACACTTTTGAAGAAAAGAAGAAGAAGGAGGAGGAGGAGGAAAAGAGGCAGTATGAATGAACAATAGGTATTGCAAAAAATATATTCTACATCTCTGCTTGTTAGAGAACTCAAAATCAAAACAATCCTGAGATGCCATCTTACTCCAGAAAGAATGACTATCATCAAGAATTCAAAAATCAACAAATGCTGATAATGTTATGGGGGAAAGGAGCCCTACCACACTAGTATAACCACTATGACAGTCAGTGTGGAGATTCCTCAAAAACCTAAAATAGAAATCCCCTTCAATCAGCGACGTCTCTTCTGGGCCCCTCTGCAGAAGGGCTAATGACAGCATGTTAGAGCGGAACGCGTGGACTCACGTTTGTGGCTGAGCAGCTCCGCACAGCTCTGTCTTGAATGCAGACTGCGCACCCATCAGAAGATGAATGGGTGAAGCACATGTGGTGTTTATATACAGCTCTGCCGCGAAGAGTAAGTTTGAGTCCCTTGAGACCATAACGCTAAGTGAAACGTCAGACACAGAAGGTTAAATATTGCCTATCTTCTCTTCCACGAGAAACCCAAAGTACAAATAATTTAAAGAGCAGGGACAAAGACAACAAGAAAAAGGGGAATAGACTTTGGGAAGATCGGAAGGTGGTCTGGGAATGGGGGAAACGGGGGGCAGGGGAGAGGAAAGGGAAATTAAATGATCAAGAAGTGCTATGAGCCTGTACCAATCCCTCATGATGGATGTATGTTTTATATCACAAGTATAGAATAATTTTTGAATAAAAATTATTTTCAAGCTACTATAAGCAACAGTGGAGCCTCTAGACTATCACACAGCAAATCATGGTTTTATTTTTCAATAAATAACTTATTTGGATTTTTTTTTTTTTTTGAGACAGGTTCTCGGTTTGTAGTTCAGGCTGGGCCTGAGCTCACTATGTAGCCCAGGCAAACCTCAAACTCAGCAATCCTCCTGCCTCTGCCTCCTGAGTGCTGGGATTACAGGCGTGTGTCACCATGCCCAGCACTGTGGGATGTGGTACTGATTGCTGGTGGGCATGAGTCACCATGCCCAGTATTGCTGTATGTGTTTACCAAGGATCAAACTCAGGACCTTGCGCTTGCTAGGCAGGTGCCAGAACCACTGAGCTAAATCTCCACTCCCCTGTATTTTTTTTTTTTTTTTTTGAGAAGCCTCACTTTGCAGCTCAGGCTGATTTTAAACTCACTATGTAGCACAGGCTGGCCTCAAACTCACAGTGATCTTCCTGGCTCAGCCTCCAGACCGCCGGTATTATTCATGAGCCACCACACCTGGCAGGAATCATGGTTTTTAAAACGTTGAAAACAAGTCTTAGAGAATATATAAAAAATGAACAGTTTTTGAAAATATAAATGAACAATCTAGTGTTTGGTTAAATTTTAAAAATCTGAATTCTACTCTCTGTTGTTTTGTTTTGAGGTGGGTGGAGTCTCACTAAATTGCCATGCTGGCACTGACCTCGAGATCCTCCTGCCTCAGCTTCCCGAATATCTGGGATCACAGGCACATGCCGCCACACGTGGCGGTAAGACCAGCAGGTGCGGGGAATGTAGAACTCACACTTCACAGTCTCATCCCTGCCTCCCCTTTCCCAGCAATCAGTGGATTGTGCAAGAAAGTAGGACTCCGCTGATTTATCAGTATGCCCATTTCTGACCAGCAGATGGCAGCACAAGACCACGTATGAAAGGGCCAGACCAGGCCAATCATTCCTAATCCAGCAGGTGTCGCTGGTCTGAGCCCTTCCATACCCTACACCTGGCTCCTACGCCGAAGCAAGCGAGGGACAGAGGATTCTGGCTGATGCCGCATTGTCTACTTTTCCTGCCATTGTAGCAAAAGCCCTAGTCTTTCTGCTTACGGCTCGCCCTGAAATGGAAGCCTATGCAGGACTATCTGTCCTGGGCACCATGTTCCCTCCACTTTGTTTGTAGGGACACATTGCATAGTTCAGAGTATTATTCTGGTCCACTGCTTTTGTTAAGTTTTATTTTATTTTTTAATTCTGCAAAAGATCTCTCCATCTTTCTCTGGTCGTTGGCACAGGGCTGTGTCGTATCAGGTAAAGGCTGATTTTCCACTGCTACAGCCAAATCAATCATGTTTGCTTCTGGGCTCATACTGGATATGTCTTCCAATTACTTTTAGTTTCCACCATATGCTCCCCCCCATCTCTCTTTACTGGATATTGAACCCAAGGCCTTTGCACTGAGCTGTATTCCCAGTTGTTTTTTATTTTTATTTTGAGCAGAGTCTTGCTAAGACGCCCAGACTGGACTCAAGCTTGTGATCCTCCTGCCTCAGCCCCTCAGGGTGATAGGATTATAAGTATGTGCTCTCACGCCCAGCGCAAAGTGTGCTTTCGAGATACCACTTGGGTGCATGTGCTGTGGTTTGCTCCTTTTCACTGCTGTGCAATATTCCATTTCGAGAATCTCCCATATATTATATATTTGTGCCATTGTCCTTGGACATCAGACTGTTTCTGTTCTCAGTGGTCTAAACTGCTTTACACATAAACTTATACATATATTCTGATGCATGCAGTCATTTAAGGGTAGAATATATGCATGCTCAAATACAAAAATATAACCAAATATTTTCCAAAGTCATCATGCAAGTGAATTTCTTCATTATATGCAACATGTTTAACACCTGTGTCTCTTTTGCGAGGTCTTAGGGATGCACTCTGTGTTTACTGTTCTGGGAGTTGTGTGGTTACCCTTTCACAAGTGTTAGAAAATGCCTGTTATGGCCACAGTATGTCTTTCTCTCCCTCTTTTCTTTCTTCCTTTCTTCCTTCCATTTTCTCTTTCTTTATTTCTTCTTTCTGCATTGGGGATTGATTCTATTCTATTCTGCTGTTGTTTCTAGAATATAGTTTCTATTCTGTTTCAATAACTGGGGCCTGAAAGTTTGCTAAAACTTATCCTGACAGTGCTTGGGCCTCCTGTTGGTCAGATTTTGTAATTCTTTTTTTTTTTGGCGGTACCGGGGATAGATTTAAACTATTAATATTTACTTTTAGAGGTAAAAGGTATTGAGGTTTTTCTGTTTCTTGTTGAGTATGTTGTCAATTTGTATTTTACTAGGCATTCATGCATTCTGAGTTTTCAGATTACCTAGTATTAAGTTATTCATCATTTATATCAGATTTTATTTAAATTTGGATTTGCATTTGTATCTGGCTCTTTTAAATAAATGTCACATTTATCAAAGAATCGTTTGCTTCATTGATCTCGTCTGTCGTAGGTTTTGTGTTTCGGTTCTGCAGTATCTATTGTTTATTTCTCCTGTTGTGACTTCCCCTGGGTTTACTCTGAGAGTCGTCTTCGTATTAGCTTATTAATACGGATCCAGGCCCCTCTGGCTCCAGAAGGCCGTCGTCTGGGCCCCTCCGGGCAGCGGCTGAGAAGCCGCGGGACGGCGCTGCGAGGCGGGCCCGGTGCGCCCCGCAGGCTGCGTGCGCGATGCCCGCCGTGCGCGGGGAGCCGGGCCGCGTCCCCCCTGCCCGCCCCGCGCGGGGGCAAAGCCCAGAGGTCTCGGCAGAAGCTCTTTCTCCCCGTCCCTCGTTTCCTCCCGCTCAGCCGGCTTCAGCCTTGGCCGAGGGGCCTTTCGGGAGCTGCCGTCTGACGTCCCCACGCCTCGGCAGCCGAGAGCCCCCCGCGCACACCCAGCGGGGCTCGCCACCCTGGGAGGCCCCGGGGCAGCGCCCCGAGGGAGAGGAGGGCAGCGGAGGGCGGCAGAGCGCCCGGCCCACGAGGCGCGCGGGAGAGGAGGAGGCCGCCGGGGTCGGGCCGCCCTGCCGCTCACAGCCCCGGCGGGGCCCCTCCTCCGCCCCTCCAGGGAGGCCCGCACCGCGCTGCCTCCGTCCGGGCCCGCGGGGCTCACCGTGCGGCCTGCGCTGCGGCGCGGCGGCAGCAGGGGGCGCCCGCGGGAGTCTCCGCGCGGGAGCGGCGCGTCGGGGGGGCTCCCCCAGCCCGGCCCAGACACCTCCTCCTTCCCACCTCAGGTGCTGCGCCCCGCGCGGGGAGCTGGGCTGCAGGGCGGGCTGCGGTGCGCGCAGGGCCCCCTCCTCGCGTGACGCCAGGGGCGCAGAGGGAGAAGCCCCTGAAGGCAGCTGGGAAGAGCACCCTAGAGAAGACGGGACGCCGAGATTCCAGAGGCTTCCTAAGTGCCTGCCCCATCTGGGGAGCTTTATGCTTTACCTCTCTGGGTCTTCGAAGTCGGGAGGCCTCGTCGACCCACCGCCCTGAGCACGTGGAGGCACACCGGGCCGGGGAACTGAGGCCGGCTCCCCGGCTGGATGCGGGCAGAGCCGCGATCTTTGTGCCTCTGGTCACCAGCACCAGAGACGCGTGGGACCAAGCAGACCAGGGCTGGGGCTCCGGGTGGAAGCCTGGGTCCTCCCTGCGGGGCCCTCCAGCCAAACGAGGGAGGGGCCCACACGTGCCATTCCCTGCCCTTGACCTTCGGTCAGGTCAGGGTCAGGGTCCGGGGCAGGGCTCCTGAGGTGCTGGGTGGGAGGTGAGGACACTCAGAATTTGCTTCGGCGTAAAATTGCCTACTTATACATTTGAGCATTTTTTTTTTTTTTTTTTTTGAGGCAGGGTCTCACTTTGCAGTTCAGACTGGCCCTAAGCTCACTATGGTGCCCAGGCAAGCCTGGAACTCAGCAATCCTCCTGCCTGTGCCTCCCGAGTGCTGGGATTACAGGCGTGAGCCACCACGTCTGGCATTGTGGTATGCAGTATTGATTGCTGGTGGGCATGAGTCTCCACTCCCAGCATTATATGTGGTTACCGGGGATCGAACTCAGGACCTTGTGCTTGCAAGGCAGGCGCTGGAACCACTGAGCTAACCCTCCGGCTCCCTGAGTGCCATTTTTAAAATCCTCTAAAATCACTTTCACAAAGGTTAATCATTCACTTTCTCCCCGGGGCAGGTGACCTTTGGGATGTGGTTGAGATTGTGTTTGCTTTCCTTGAAATTCCCGGAGTCTGTCGTTGGACCCTTGTCCTTTAGAAGAAAAAGAAAGGAGTCGGTGGCTCCGGGAAAAGCCTGGCTTCGCTCCCTGTCCTCTGCCTTCTGTGAATCGAGCAACAATTCCAGGATGAAGGTTATAAACTGGGAACGGAAAGAGAGTGGATCTTGTCTGGCCGTGGGCCTCCCGGAGTGCTAAGCACAGGACAGCGGCCGGACGGGCACCCCGCCCCACAAGGAGTAAAACATTTATGCCATTCATACAGCACCTTTGTGAACTTTGGGCATGAAACAGAGCCAAATTAGGAGTTTCCCTATTAAAACAAAAGATACTACAATAATACTAACATTTCAATCCCCCAAGAGATTACTGACCTCCTGTACCAACCAGGGGGGACGGATGGACCGTGTGAACCTAGGCCAGGTGCTCGACCGCCCGCGAGCTTGGGTCCTCTTCCCTGCAGAGGCGGACGGTGGGCACCGGGGTCCACACAGCGCAGCCTGTGCCCCTCGGGCTGCCTCACAAGGCCGTCCCCGTGCTGTCCGCTGTCAGTCTCTGGCTCCCTGATAGAAGGGCTTGCCGGGCCACAGCTGGACTTCTGACCTCTGACAGCTGGCCGGACCCCTCCCGAGGCACCTCAGGGCCCTGAATGTGCTGGCACTCCCCCTGCCTTCTCAGCCCAACCCTGCTGGCTCCCCTGTCTTCCAGGAAGCCAGCTGGGAACCTCCCTATCATCTTTGACGACTTCCAGGAAGTTCTGGCTGTGACGTGTCCTCCTTCTCCATTGTCCGCCGCTCCTGTCCAGCGCAGGCCCTGGGGCCTCTCCCCTGACCCGGCACAGCCAACCTTTCCCCCATCAGGCCTGTCACGTAAACCCACGGCCCTGGGCAGTGTCTCCTCCACGACAGGAGACAGAAGAGTTTCCTGTTGGCAGCTGAATGAACAGTTGCTGTTCCGGGCTCTCTTGAAAGAGCCTGGGCTAATTCCTCTCAGATTTTCTCCTCACACTAGAGCCAAACTCAGAGTTGCTCACTGACAACCTGTCATTCATTCCGCCCCCCCCCCCCGTACTGGGGGTCGAATCCAGGATCCCACAGGTGCCAGGCCGGGGCTGTACCATTGAGCCACATGCCCAGCCCTGCTTGTCTTCTCTGGCATCTCACTCCTAATATCTGTCCAGAATAGTATTGATCTCTCCAGGCCTCACTGAAGACAGGTGGGCGTCAGCCGCAGGGCTCTGGGCTCTGCCAGGAAGCCAGGGCCGTGGGCATGAGGGCACTGAGAAACCTGGAAGGAACTGGGGGAAGAGGTCAGGGCTGGAGCCCTTGCTCAGCGTGGGGAAGGCCCTGGATTTGACCCACCGTACCGCACAAGAGAATAAAAAGGAGAACAGGACTCAGGTCAGGAGCCACACGCTTCCTCCTCTAAGCGGAATCTATCAAATATGGCTTAACAGTGAAGAGAGTCTGAAGCCTTCCCAGACTCACACTGGGTCCTGCACAGCTTTTCCTCTGCCTCAGTGTCCCCATCGGGTCACCAGCTCTGACCTTTCCCGGGACCCGGGCGGCCGGTCGGTGGTTTAGCAAGGCTCCGCTTCTTCACGGGAAGGAGGAAGCCTCTGTTCCTGCGAGCGCGGTCGGGTCTCAGAGTGGACCCTGCGCCGAGCGGAGTCCTGGCGCGGTGCAGCAGCGAGGCGGGCCTGCCACCTTGGAGGAGAGAGCCCTCTGCAAGTGCCGCGGGCCGGAGCACCTCAGGGCCCAGCGCTTCCCAGAACCGGCCTCGTGCTGCTAACACCAAGGCTAAGAGCGAGCAGCAGTTGCCTAACTCAGGGCGCTTGGCTGTCTGGGGGCCGAGCGGAGTCACTCCAGGAGCGACAGCCACACGGGCATTGCTGGGCAAAAGCCCAGGGGGGGGGGGGAGAAGGGGCAGGTGTGTGTCTCAGGACGGCGCCCTCTGCTGGGCAAGCTGTCACTTTGTGCCAGTCTGCCCTCACCTGCTGATGTGGCTGGGTTCTGTCTAACCTGTGCAAAGAAGCAGCTGGTGGATCCTGGGCGGCAGGCTCCGCCTTCCCTGGGGGTGGAGGCGCCTCCTGCTGCTCCTTGGAGAGGAGGGTCAGCTGGTCCACGTGTGGCCTTAGACACGATGAGGAGGCCATCAGAAGGCAGTGTGACCTTGGCTAAACCGCCTAAGTCCTCCGTGACTTGGACTGTTCATCTGTAATGCGGGGACCGTAGCAGTACGTGCGTCCCCGGGTGGGCCCAGGTGAAAGCCCCTCTCTGTAAAGCACTTAGAGCAATATCCGGGATGTGGAAAGCGCTCCACAGTTATTTAGTGCTGTGAAATTGTTCCACAGGTCAGCTGGAGAGGGGAGGAGGGCGCTGTCCTTGGCGGGCCTGGCACCTTGGCCAGGATTCCCAGGGCCGTGGCCTGACCGGTACCTCCAGGAGGCCTGGTGCCCCGTGACAGTGGGTGGGGGCGAGGCTGACACCGGCCCTCCCAGGATGCCTCGCGCTGTCACTCTGAAGCCTTTTCTTAAAGGTCAGCACAGCAGAGACCCCACTAGAATTTGTCTCCGTCGAGAGGCCAGCAGACATAGGCTCTAAAAATAAACCTTCATAAGAGTTTAAGTCAACACTTTCCCTACAGCAATTCAGATCTCGGCTCCTCTTTTCTCCAGAGCTGTGTGACACACACTAAAGGCCGCTTCCACTGAGGAGGGGCCTCAGAGGCTCCGTGCGCAAGGGGCTCTGCTCGAGCCCCGCGTTGTCAGGAGGACTCACAGGCCCCTGTGAAGAGCCCTGGCCCGCGGCGGGGTGCGGGGCCAGGGCTGGACCCAAAGCGCTACAGGGAGGGTGTGACATTCTGCCCTGTTCACCTCCCGTAGGTGACTGAGGGGTGCCATCGGGACACAGAGCCTGTCCCATCCACTGGGGTGCAGGCAGGGACAGCACAGGGCTTGCTCGGGCCTCAGGCTGTGGGAAGAAGAGCCAGCCGGGTCTCCGGATGGCACACGCAAGCAGGCTGGGGATGTCTGGCCTTTTCCTAGCTTCGAGGCAACAGACAGGTCCGGAGGCTTCTGGCCAGGGGGTCAGTGGCACCAGCCTTGTGGGGTTTCCACAAAAGGGCAGGGCCGCGAGGCTGTTGGGGGGTGGAGTTTGGCTATGCTGCTCACCTCGCCAGCCCTGGCCAAGGGGCTGACACAGAGGAGGGCACAGAGGACTGAGGGGGCCGAGGCGCCCCCTGCAGGCAGCCCAAGGCTCTGCGGCCGTGCCCTTCCCAGCTTATTTCCAGCCAAGTGGCCGGAAGGTTCTCACCTTTGGGTCTGCGAGGGGACCAGAAGGCCGGCATCCCCCTGGTCTGGGTGGGATAAAAGGGACAGAAAGATGTGGCAAAGTCCCCTTTTTGCCTCTGGTACCTTGAGTGTGCCACGTCGCGTCTCCTCTTTAAGGCCTGTTTCCCTTCCCTGCCTTAGAGCCAACGGACTGAAATCTCTACCGACTGTGACCTAAAGGACCCTCTTCCCCTCCACCTTTGGGTGTCAGGGGTTGTGTCTCGGCAGTGAGAGAGAAGTAGCTGACATATAGCCCCATCTTACAGATCGGAAAGCCGCAATGCAAAGCACGACCGCCACTTTCCCATAGTCACACTGCTGCCAGCGAGAGCTCAGACTCGAGCCTAAGCGTTTCTGACTTGGCTGCATGATCTTGACGTCACCGTGCTCCCTCTGTCCCAGGCAGGCCCTCCTCACCCCCAGACCCTCGTGACCCTGTCTCTGAAGGAGTGCAACCCTCAGTTTCCTCTCGTCACCCTCTCTCATCTGTGTCAGTGCCAACCCTGCCTCACTTTCCCTTTCTGTCTTACACTGTGAGATATGAGAGGAGGGGTCTGGAACTATTTCACACCACAGTTTTAGCGAC
>PVIC010011860.1:0-40662 GCA_004025085.1 Thryonomys swinderianus | reverse complement strand
CAAAAACAAAACTAGGAAATCTCAGTTCTATTTGGAGTAATCGCATCCTTTCAATTTTATGTGAAGTAATAAAAAGCAGGGGAGGGAAAGAAAAGGCTAAGACAAAATGGCAAAAGCCTCTGAAATTAACACTATACTTGAATAGTTCATGTGGACTCCAGTAAGTAGGGAAATTGGTCAATTTTCTCATGGCAGAACATTTTGCCTTCTTACTGGTAGAAATGAAACAATTATATCTCCTGGCAAGAGCTGATAACCTGTCTCTTCCAGGAAGTTTTCTCAGATTACCCAAAATCTCCTGCTCCTCTTACAGGGTTTAGAAACTGTATCTCATAATTAATGTTATTCCAGCAGCCCCCTAGAAAAAATCTGTATTTACTAGCAAGCAATACAGCACTGTGATTACAAATTGAGGTTTAAGGATCAGAGAAAACAGTTACACAGTGCCAGGTATCGTTCTCTCTGTTTAATAATTTAGAACACTTTTGTTACCAAAAATTTTGTTACATAAAATCTACTAATCATTACAATAACCTCAGAGAGAGGCTAAATTATTATAACTATTTTACAAAGAAAGGCACAGAGAGGTTAAGTAATTTGACTGGGTCTCAACGCTTGGTAAGTGCAGGGTTGAAATTTGAAACTAGGTAGACTGCCATATTCATACTCTTTTTTAAAATTTATTGATTTTATTGGGGTGTTTTATATATACCTCATGATTACACTTGACATTAAGAATTTGTACCAGTACATATGACTTAATTTTCATTTTTTCCATTCCCGGCCCACCTTACAGCCCCCACCCCCTATATTACTTAAACTTTGTTGTCTTTTTGTTTCTTATCATCACGTTTTTTCTTTACCCATGTTACTTATGCACCCCTGAGCTCTCAGTAGCTTACTTGTTATAATTCCATCAGTTTAGCTGCATGCCCTATGTGTCATAAACAGTCTTTAGCGTTCTGGCACAGGGTAGGAAAACTGGCTTGACAGCAACCCGGGTTCAGACCTGGCTCTGAAGTTGATGTCTGACCAGTCATGGATAAGATCATTATCTGTCTTTAGGCTCCAGTTTTCTCCTCTGTTAAATGAAAGTTGGGACCTGATGGTCTCCAAAGACCTTCTAGTGCAGATGGTTTATGAGTCTGGGATTCCTGGCTCACTTCCAGGCAGCCCAGACCATTTGGGCTCTTCATGGGCCAGGTCTAGTCCCGCCTGCTACACTCAATGTCTTGCATTTGTTTCTGCTTCCTATAAATCAGAGAAAAGGACAAAGGAAAATATCCTCCTAAGAGACTGGGAGGGATCCCATGGCTTCTCTGTATGCTTTGAAGAACTTAAGATCATCAACCAGAGAGAGCTACCTGCCAAGTGAAGGATGGAAGAAAAACTAGAGTGATGGGAGAAATGAACTCACAAAATCCAGCTACATGCACATTAAAAGAGCACCTCTGAGTATTTAAATAATTGACAATATTATTGCAACCAAGATAAGCCAGCTCCTTAAAGAACTGCAGACTGATATGCTGTAAACACCAGAATGGGGTAGAGAAAGTGGGACAAACCTGACAAACTATGTGGCAACCAAGGTTATTACATTTGGAGAAATTGAGGGAAAAACGAGAGACAGCTCAGGCATATTGCTTCCACTATCCCATCAGAAACTCTTCCAGGGCCAGCACCATGACCTATGCATCCCAGGAATTCTAAAAGTGTTAGTGTGAATGTAGGGAACAGGGAAAAGGGACATTATCAGAATCCCTGAAGTGGGTCCTGACCTCCTGTGTATCACAACAGCCCAAAGTAAATTGAAGAATAAAGATAGAAAATGAGACTTAGAGAAGAAGCAGGGTTCTAGACCTGATCAATCGACTCTGGCGGTAAAGAAAAGGCACCCTAAGCTTGCCACTATTTACTGAGTTCACAGGGAGTAACAGATGACTCTGAGGGCAGTGGTAATCCTAAATTTAAAAGGATCTTATAATCAGAGGAAGTATCAGATGTCTCTGAGGGTAGTAGTAGTCCTATGACCATGAAGATCTCACACTGATGAGGATCTGAGGTCAGTGAGAACCTTATGTTGTTTTTATCCTATTTCAGAGTATGAATTCAAATTCTGGGTTTTCTATCTCTATCTTATGAATGTAGACAAATAACTTCACCTGTTTAGGGCTCTGGCTACCTTGCCTACAAAATGAGAGGCTGAATATAGTTATTCAATAGGATTTTCCAACTCAAAATTCTATTGTTCTTAAAGTTACCAAGTGCTTATTTAATGTTTGCATAGAAAAGAATTCTCCTGGACTAATTTAAATTCCTCATATCTCAGGCCATTTTAACAAAATAGATTCCACTGGGCTCTGTGTACAACAGTAGAATCCATTAGAAAAACAGGAGTAGCTTTGGGTTTTGGTAGCTCCTCTGATTCTGTTCCATGTAGTGCTACCCCATGTCACCATGTATGTCAGTGCTACCCTGTACCACCAGGTATGTTTGGGTGTTCTATACCTTGTAGAAAGGCATTTGGTCAAGGAAGGTAGGGAAGATGAGGCTAAACTACAACATGCCCTCTGGCATGTACTTTGTGCCCATGAAACTCAGTCCAATCCAATCAATGTAGGCCTGTGGGTGCCTATGAATTCTGTATTAAAGGAAAGTGGTGTGAAAGACTATGAATCCATGGCCAAGTTTGTGTTATATGAACAATTACTCATTTTGTCTATGCTCAGCACATTTCCAGAACACTTCCTTTAACCTCATCGGTTTATAAGACCTCCATTACATTCAGCCCTATCTTTCATAGTAGCACATCTATTGGTATTCTACTATTAGACCAAATACTTTGAGACTATTTCTAAAATCCTAATCTAAGCTCTAATTATTAAGATATCTTGCACAATGGCAGCATAACCATAAAATGGGGGTAGCCTTTAAAAGTGATCCCTTGGAAAATGGCAGTCATTATTGAGTTGAATATGTACTGGTGTGGAAGAGAAATATATTTCATGACCTGCACACCTCCAAAGTGGGTAGCTACCAAATGTGTTTGGCAAAATTTAGAATAACAAAAACTCTAAGGAAAACACACTAGATTCTTAGGGTTTCTAATATGCCTTTTTTAGATATGAATGGTAGCTCTTTGTCACCTCTGTTCCTATTATGTCACTTATCTAACTTTTCTAGCAACAACAGATTTACACTGCTCAACTCACATTCTCTTTACTTCCTACTATGATCAATTGCTACCAACATTATGGATTTCCTGGGTCAGCATTAATTTAAAATATTCTATTATTTCCTTTGAATAAAAAGTTTTACTCAATGTTATATTTTGAAAATATAGTTATGATAATAATGGCATTCTCCTCACAGAACCATGCTATCATTACAGTACCTATATTTGGTTTGTGGCCATTTAAAGGAAAACTGGGTGGTGCACCCAGGGCCTGAACCATTTTCTGGGTCTCATTAAAGAAAATAATAATGTATTCACTATTGAACAATTTAGAACTCAAATGAACTTTTCCATGGTTCCACAAGAGAATTTTTCAAGGCTAAGGAATTACTATTTGATGGAAGGTTCACAATCTGGAAAAACTGAAGCTACAAAGTTTTCCAACTGCCAAACTCCCACACACTGGCTCTTGAGGCACATCACATTCACTATTAAAGTGTCACCATTTATGATCTGGTGTTAAATCTCTCTGAATCTATACTACTCAACATATTTTACTTACAAATTGATTCCTTAGTCCATTAAAATATAAGCATAAGATGAAGTAGCTGTCAGTGATAAAAAATTATCTAATCTCTGCCTGAAAATGAAGTTGTTATTTCATACCAGTACCATGAAAAGTAAACCTAACAACTGTGTTGAATAACAGGTTCAATTTGATGCTTGCAGCATTTATGAATGGAAAATTGGCTGCCTCTAGCTTTATTTTATACTTCCAAAGTATTTTTGTGTCTCTTTCCCCTAGGGTTCCTCTCTCTTAATATTTAAGAGTAGAGAGTAAAATAATGTTCTTATTGTAGGGAGAGTTTATAACATTTGCCAATTGCTTGAATGCATAACTAGTTCCAATTTTTCCCCCTACCTCCTGATCTTGTGAAGTAGGTGAAAATTTAATCTTAATGGCATGACTATGCAAAGAAGTGCTACAAAGTTATGTTTTTCATCCTCAGTCAGAGCCCTTGAATAGCAGAAAAACTTTAAAATGGGAAAATCCTAAATGTTCCTAGGAGTTTTTAGTATTTCAGCGAGACTGTGAATAAGCTATGGATTCTGACTCAGATATGTGCAGTTTGCTTTGGACTTTGTTCTTGCTTACTTATAAAACTTTAAAAATGTGTATTTCTAAATTA
The DNA here is from genome assembly GCA_004025085.1 of Thryonomys swinderianus. Lineage (NCBI taxonomy): Eukaryota > Metazoa > Chordata > Mammalia > Rodentia > Thryonomyidae > Thryonomys > Thryonomys swinderianus. Next base: position 36,297 of record PVIC010011860.1, on the reverse strand, counting down.
CAGCAATTCAGTAAAAATGCAAACCTTTGGGCTTGGCTTCGTCTCCTAGCAGGCTGAGTCATAAATCTTAGCCATCTCAATAGGCAACACTCTTCTTACATTAAGAATTGGTATTGTTCTTCATGTCTCACATTTCATTCAAAGGTCACACCCAGCTCACTTTGAAAAGAGAAAGATCTTAAAGACTCACCCAGCTCAAGATTTGTACATTGAATAAGAAAGCAAACCTCTGCCAAGTTACAGGGATGAGCTGCATCAGAACCTGCCAGAGGAACTTTTGAGGAGTGGTTATGGGAGTGGACATTACAGGCAGCCTGGCCTGTGTCCAAATTCTAACACTGTAACCTTCACCATATGACTTGTACTGAGCACTAAGCAAGTAAGGAGAACTTTAAAATACCTGCTTTGAAGACAGTTGCAATGAGAATAAAAAGAAAACAGTCTGGCATACAGTAAGCACCCAGCAAGTGTGTGCTTTTTAACCTTTGGGGGCTTGGTGATGATGAAGGGCATCTCCCTTCCACCCTTCCACTATACCAAGTGTTGAGGAGTGACAATGTTGAATATCTACTTAACCCAAAATCCAAGGTCAAGATTTACATCAAGAAGCCAAAAGGCTGGGGACTTAGGTCAAGTGGTACCGCAGCTACCTTGTAAACACAAGGGCCTGAATTCAGTCTCCAGTACAGCAAAAAAAAAAAAAAAAAAAAAAAAAAAAAAAAAAAAAAAAAAAAAGGAAGAAAGAAGAAGAAAGAAGAAGAAGAAGAAGGAGAAGGAGAAGAAGAAGAAGAAGAAGAAGGAGAACGAGAAGGTGGAGGAGGAGGAGGACAGATGTATAACTTACCATTTGTTAAATTATGTATGCAAATTATACACATGGTATTTTACACAAGACAGCCAATGAATGTACACACAAGTTCCTTCAAAGGCCCTAACTGACTTATGCAAGGTCACTCAATCAGTTATTGGGAAAGCTGAAATAGAATTTGTACTTGGCTCTTTTTAAGAAAGGTAGGTTTGTCTCAGGGCTGCTGTTAAACGTACTGGGGTGAGATAGTTTGAAGAAACTGGCCAAACACTGCCCAAACCACAAGAAAGATCCTACCACCTTATGATCACAGCACATTATCCACACCAGTGGTGGGGAACCTATGGCACATGTGCCACACAGCAGGCTGTTTGGATCACTGAAAGCTCTAAAAGGTTTGCCATCACTGGATCCTTTTATGTTTGAGGACGATGGAGAAACCGAGCTGGATTCCTTCGATCCATGTGGAACTGCCTGGACTAGAGGTTCTGAAGAGCAGAGACGGAGCTTAAGAAGAAAGATGCTTCTCTTCTCTTGCCCCCAAGTCCATTTCAGCACACAGTCATATCAGTTCCTCCCTTGTAAAAACCAGAAACTTTCCCAAGGGTTTTTATAATCAGTTGAAGACTGCGGCCAGAACAAAGAGATACAAACATCATTCTGTTTTATCTTTCAAGCTAAATCTGGGAGATGACAAACACAGACTCTGGGTTCAAAGACCTAGAAAAGACCCTTCTGAATTTCAGTGGGAAATCTTGATTCTGTTCAGGCTTTGTTCAAAGAACTGGTTTCAAGCTCATGGATCAGGAGGAGAATGGCTAACATCTCTGCATTAAGTCTGGAAAGTAGACAGAAGAAGACATTAAGAGTGAGTAGAAGCCACCTTTCTTTCTTTGTAATTTGGGAAATCACTCAAGAAATATGTATCAAGCCCTAACTGTGAGAGAAATCTCCAGACCAGAGCCCAAGTGGGGAGTGAGGGGCTAAAGAGAAGACCCCTCAGAGGGTATGAGACTCATCTCAGGCACAAAAGGGTCTCTATGCAAGAGGTAGGCAAAATTCTGCTGGGAAAGACCAAATAATAAATTTCAGTATCTGTATGCCATGCCTCCTCTGTCACAGCCAATTAATTCCACCACTACAGCATAAAGGTAGTAGACAGATGGTAAGTAAAGGGATAAGTGTGACTATGTTCTAGTAGCCTTTACTTATGAATCCTGAAATATGAATTTCACATGACATGAAGTATTATTCTTTCCATCTTTTTCAACCCTCTAAAAACACAGAAGCTGTTGTAAGAATACCTGCAATGAGGTGAAGGGGGGATTAAGGCAAAGCTGGTCCTGAGCTAGGAAGTTTGCTAAATTAAATTCTCCTCTAACTCTGTACCTAGGGTTGGGACTAGGATGAAACAAGTGAGTTGCTCTGCACTGTAATTTAAGAAGGTACTCACTGATCAGTCCAAGATTGGTACTTGTAAGACCTAGGAGTGTAGTGCTGCCTTAAGTTCCACATCCTGGGCACCTCACTTGCCTTATCCTAGTGCCGGCTCTGCTATATGCCTGTGCCTAATGAGGTATATGGTACTACTAGGTGGTAGCATTCCTTTTAATTACCAGTATTGTGACATTTTCAGTGACATACAAGTCAGTTGACAGAAAATTTGGTTGAATCTGGATAATAATTTAAAAGATTAGGCCAAAAGGGAGGAGAAAGAAACAAAAATCCTATACAAACTAAAGACTGAGGAGGGCCAGGGATTCAGCTCAGTAGTTCCAGCACCTGCCTCATAAGCATAAGGTCCTGAGTTCAATCCCAGATATCACACACACACACAAAAGGACTTAAGAGAAAACAGGAAAGGAAGATACAAAAATAAAACTTACTTGGCAATTATTGCTTGTAGGGAAATATGAGAAAAACTGACAATGAGACTTACATTTGAAGAACATGTTTAACAAGTCTCACTATGCATTAATATGATAAACATTCTTTGCAACTTCCTTGACTTGATTATATCTGTCTACACTTTTAAAAGTACATATTACAAATTATATACTTATTAATGGACTTGTATTTATACTACATGAGAAGTAAAAAATAAAGGGACAACTGAATTTAAAACTGGGCAGAGGGTCTGACTAGACATTTCTCCAAAATGAATAATTATAAAACAAGCATATGAAAACATTCTCACTTCATTGGCCACTGGGAAAACACAAATCAAAGCTACAATGAAATATCCCTTAGTAACAATTAAGATGGGTATAATCAAAAAGACACTAAGACATGCTGGTCGGGATGTAGAGAAATTGGAATCACTATGCATTACTGGGGATGGAGTGTAAAAAAGTGCAGCAGTTTTGGGAAACAGTCTCACAGTTCCTCAAAAGGTCAAACAGTTAAACGACTCAGAAATCCATTCACGGGCTGGAAGAGATACAAAAACAAATGTCTTCCAAAAACATTATACTTGAATGCTCACAGGAGCATTATTCATAATAGCCAAACAATGGAAACAACCCAATTTCAAACAACAGGTTAATGGATAAATAAACAAAATGTGGCATATCCATACAATAGTACATTGTTTGATAATGAAAAACATGGAATGCAATGATATATGCTGCAGTAGAGATAAAAATGAATCTTGAAAACATACTAAGTGAAAGAGGCCTGTCACCAAAGACTATATATGTTAAGTCCATTCATATAAAAGTGTAGAAAAATTATAGAAACAAGAAAGTAGATTACTGTAAGTTTGCTGAGGGCTGTGGAAGTAGCAAGAGGTGGGGGGGCTGGAAGATGATGCTAACAGACACAGGTTGCACATATCTTTGAGTAAAATGTAAATGGGTACACTGTACTGTGTGAGAATTACTTCTTAATAAAGATGTTTTTAGAAGGGAGAAGAAGTTAGAGCATCTCCTCTCCTCCTAGGAGATCTGCTACTATGTTCCAAAGGAGATTGGGTAGTCTGTATTCTTGGAAGGGCATTGCAAGTCTTCATGTTGCTGAGGACTGAGTTTGTTTTCTACTGCACTTTCTGCAATGTGAGGAGTGAGAGCCTAAATACAAGGCAATGAGCTGTGATTCAAGGTAGGGGCCCTGTGAATGGGGTTAGGAACTCAGATACCTTAATTCTGCAGGACCCTTAAATAGTCACTGTAAGATACTGAATCTATCCAGGCCAGCTTCTACAATGAGCCACTGAAATGGTGCCATGTGGGTGTCATATGTGTGTGTGTGTGTGTTTGTGTATCTATCTATCTATCATCTATCTATCTATCTATCTATCTATCTATCTATCTATCTATCTACCATCTATCTATCATCTTCTGGGCTAGAAAATAAGCCTAGCACTACTGTGTAGGAACAACTTTTCAGAGAGGGCCTGCCTCAGCCACCATTAGTCTAGTCCTGGGGGTCAGAGGATGGTCAACCCTGAACCCCACATCACAGCTTCAAATCCTTGAATGTTGACTCACTTGATTACTCCAGTGGGAACCTTTCCACCCTCCCAATTTGTGATAAATCCCTAGGGATCTGCTACACTTGAATCAGCACCCACAGAGAGGGAAAACTGCTATGGCTCATGCTTGTACAGTGGTCATTCTCTGGGCAGCCCGCGTCACTCCTGTGTAAAAGGCAGGGTGTGTTCTTACCCTTGCCCACTGGTTCTGATGCTTTCCAGGTCATATATAACCATGGCTCCTCCTAAAGAGGAATGGGGAGTTTTTCTAGCTGGTAATTTCCATGATGCAGGACATAAAATAGAAAGGGAAAAAAAAACCCTAATGCTGATACTGCCCCAACATTACTAGGAGAATCTGAGAAGATATGAATATATTCACCTCAAAACCAGACTCTAAGGCCAAGGGTTTTTATTCCATTCTTACTAAATCCTAGCCAAAGAACTGGTTTAATCATAAAGTAGTAGAAGGAAATTTATTCTTTACTGTCCTGATGCAGTTAATAAAGGAAAGTAGTACAATCATCAGAGGGCTGGCCTTGGACAGCCCGTCACATTTTCCATTGATGCACTAGACATGACTAAACTGCACAAGCCAGGGTGGGGGCTGAATTCCCTTTGACATGCTCAGCAGCAAGGGGCCATTACCTTCCTTCTTTTCACTCATGTATTACACCAAACAAAACTCTCAATAATGAAAGAGGTGGCCTTACATTCTCACTAAGCACAGGATTCCAGCATAGCCTACGTACCCCATGAAATTTTAATTATTTCAAGGTACAAATTGTCCCTGAGCTCCAGGCAACCAAATTTCCAGACTAGACAGCAAGCCATATTGTTATTCTAACAGCCCCTTCTTACATAAATTGGACAACAGGACTCAGTGGACATTTGATTATTCATAAAATTTATAATACAGAAAATGAATTTATTATCACTATGTCCTTTTAACAAAACAGAGCAGTATCTCTCTCCTAAGATTAAGTTCATTTCAATTTGAATGAGGCAAGACATTGAATTAAGGACACATATAACAACAAAGATATTGTTCAACACTCAAACAACTGTAATTTCCTCTTAAGCTTAATATTCTTTTTAACATTAAAAATGTATAATGAAAATGCATTTTAAAAGGAAGAAAGAACACAGAAGCTCTTTACAGCTTTTCTAGTCTGATATTTTATTAAATATAATTTTTATTTTTTCTGCGCTTTTTGATTTACTCATTCCAATTTTATTCTTTCTTTTTTATTACTTTTGAAATTCTTTTTCTCTATTTTGGCATACTTATTCCTCTGTAGTAAATCCTCTTGTGGGTTAAGGAAGGGGAATAAATGAAGCATTAACATACTAGCTAAAGGAATTTCTGCCCTAGTCATTCCCACTGTTTCTGGGAGTTCCAACCTCAGCACACATGGAACTCCGGTTACATGAGAGTGTCTGGCAAGGAGAAGCAGGAACATAAACTTAACTTTCAGGATAGGTATCTAAACTCCCCAAGATTCAGCAGGGAGAAAATTTTTCAGAAAGGATAAACACCTTTAATCAGTCTTTAACCAGAAGTCTTTAGCCACTTGCCAAAATATTCTCCCTTGTTGAGCCAAAAAATTGAAAGCAGGAGAGAGGGAGTGAGAGTGTAATTGGATAAGGGGAAAGGTTTTAATTTCTTACAAGCAAGAGAAGGAGGATACCAGTATAGTTAGTCAGCAAACATTAATCTTCATTAATGTCTTCCACTCAAATTCATTCTCTATACAGCTGTGAAAATATAAATTAATTGGGCCATCTTGACCAAGGCATCCAAGAAAAAAATTTGAAATGGAAAGCCAAAGAATTAATTGGATAAGTAACACATACTTTCAACACATGGAGAAGAAATGTTCAAAGTACCATATTGCAGATTAAGAGATAGTCATCCCTCGGTATGTGTAGGGGAGTAGTTTTAGACACCCCATGTCTGTAGATATTCAAGTGTTGATAATGATAAAGCAAGTAAAATGGTGCGTAATAGCCCACACATATCCTCCCTTTAACTTTAAATCATTTTTAGATCACTTATGATAGATAATATGATGTAAATGTTACATAAATAGCTGTCAGAATGCATTATATGGGGAATGATGACAGGCAAAAAAGTCTGTACATTTTCTCTTCAGACGTATTTTGTTCTCCAAATACTTACAATTTGCATTTGGTTGAATCTGTGGTTGCCAAATCTGCAAATATAGAAAGCTAACTACACTCAGATTCATACTGCTGTAAACATCCCTAAATGAGATGCCTCCAAGGAGCAGAAGGAGATAGAAGTGAGTCCTTGCCCAAAGCAGGGAATAAATGGCCAGAACGAGAACAGTAGGCTTCACTACTTTCAGGCACTGTGCCTAGGGCGGTACTCGTTTAATGTTCCCAGTAACACCACTATCCCCAGTTTACAAACAGGATATTTAGGAACAAAGAGATTAAACAACCTGCCAGTACGTGGTAGAATCAGTCACAATTTAAATTCGTGTTGACTAATTCCAGACACACTATTTCTAAGTGTAACATTACCCTTGTTTTCTGTATACTTAGTATTACACTTACAAAGTCTAAAAAAATGTAGGGCTTAGAACCGGCCCTTACTTAGTTCACAATCTAAATGGACAACCAGGTAGAATATAAGTGAAATATAAGAAAACAACAGGAACACATCACCAGGACATGCATCTTTTGCATAAAGAATGCAATTCATGGGAGCAAGTAGTTACAATTCACCTGTGCAACTTCCAAAAAGCATTTCTGCCAGACTCCAAATGAAAGAAAACAATGTAGAAAAGACCATCCATTAGGAGACACTAATGAATTTCTACCATGTGTGGTGTGACATTCAAAAGGCACCTGCCTTCCGGAAATCTCCCCTCAGAAAGGTCAGCCATTCCATCCCCTGGCTCCATTTTAAAGGTTAATAAATATGACGACAGCCCCTTTGGACCTCGCAGGAAGGAGAGAGAAGTTCCTGCCTCCCCTCTCACAGAAGTGCAAGAACCTATCTCAGCTTCTGAAGACTAAGCACGGAGAAGACAGTCTACTTTAACTCCTCTTCAGCGCTTTCATTGGAAATTAGCCAGGCAAGAGCCTGACTGATGGAAAAGGGCAGGTCTGAGAGAAGAACCAGTGAATGTGCTCAAAAGCAACAGCCACAGGGCTACAGATAGGAGTAAACTGAAAGAAAGCATAGGCAGGACACAATTATCCTGATATTTACACACAATTCTCACTGAGAAACTGTGATAAAAGTTTTGAAAAATCTACTTTCTTTCACTTTTCTACACTTAAATTTCTGGTGTTCTCTTAACGTTTACTGCACATGACTTTAGAAAGCCCTGTGCTTTTATACAAGGTGACTTGTTGCTCCCAGCAGTGGTTTCACAGTGGAAAAATGCAGGCACACAGAGTGGAGAGAGCAGACCTCTGCTGAACTCCTTACCTATGACTCATGTTTTATGTGGGATGGGGTAAAGAGACACAGAAACAGATTCTAGAACACTGGCTGGGGTGAATGGTCAACAGCTCAGAGAAAACCCTGCAGGGTTTCAACCGTCAGGCTCTGTGCTGTTTCTGACAGCTTGAGCAGTATCAGAGTCTTCAGAATCAAAAAAATATTCCCAAAATGTCCTGGTCAAGAAGCTGAGTTCAAACTGGGTTTAATGGCAACAATTGTAATTTCAGGCTGAGAAGGCTGTAGCAGAAGGATCACTGCAAATTTGATGCCAGCCTAGACTACATAGTAAGTTCAAGGCCAGCCTAAACTATATAGTCTCTATCTCCCAAGGAAAACAAAAAGCGAAGAAAGAAAAAAGAGAAACTGAGCCCAGTTTAAGTTCCTAGGTAATGAATCTCAATTCCTTGGAATCATAGAATCACTAAGGGAGCTTAAAAAATATTGTAACTGTGTCTGACCCCAGCAACTGTGATGCAAAGGGTCTTGGTGGAGCCTGGATACTGTAACATGTAACTAGAGTTAGCATCATGCTCTGTAATATAACCAAGTCTGAGATAGCACAAGCATCAATAAGTGGGGCAACTCAACCGATAGATGCCAGTATGGACAGAAGAAGAGCTCTGCTCCCTCAAAAGCTTATCTAATTTTTTCCTTTCTGAATTTGAGAAATCCAGAGAAGCACACTCCCTGGGTTACAATCCTAGGTAGGCCATTCAGTGAAATGACTTTGGACAAGGTACATGACTTTCCAGAGACAGTTTTCCTAGCAAGCAAATGAGGTTAACAATCACACAAAAGCCATTCGGTAGTAGAGGTCTGCATGACAATGAGTACATAAATTATTTAGCCCAATATCTAGCACATGCTAAATGCTTATTATGTGATGATAAAAATGAAAATGTACTGGCTATTTCCAAAAAAAAAGGATGTTTTTCTATAGTTTATTTCTAGGGCCAGGCTTCAAAAACCTGTGAAAAACTGGAAGGTGAGTATTCTCGAAACAATGTCTCATAAGATAAGAAACAAGTTGGAGGGTAAATGGTACAGTATTGTATTCAGATGTGAGGATCAAGTCAAGAGCAAGTGGTCTGAATTGATGTATTTCTAGAGCAAAATCCTTAACTGAAAAGAAGGTGGACTTCAGATAGAATTTAGAAGACCCAGACATTTGGATAAGAATTTTAAAATGAACATTTTCATTACTATCAAATGAAAATTTAATATTTCCTTTAATTATGAATATAGACAAGTCTCACTAGAAGAAAACAATAACTGAGATCTTGCCACCAAGATATATCAAAAATATTTCAACATCATATAACAATTGTGGTAGTTATTACTAAAACTTCCCCAATTTGCCCAGGAATGAGGAGTTTCCCAGGAGGTGGGACTTCTACTGGAAAAATTCAGAAAGTTTTAAGCAACAATTTCCTATTAATATTCATCACTGCTTTGAAATTATGGTAGTTGTAATATCTATAATTAGGTGTGTTAATAAAGGAGCATTTAAATTGTTGCATCACAATTTTAAAATCTGATATATATATATATATATATATATTTTTTTTTTTTTTTTTTTTTTGCTTTTTGAGACAGGGTCTTGCTTTGTAGTTCAGGCTGGCCCTGAGCTCACTATGGTGCCCAGGCAAGCCACTGCGAACTCAGCAATCCTCCTGTCTCTGCCTCCCGAGTGCTGGGATTACAGGCGTGAGCCACCACGTCCGGCATTGTGGTATGCGGTGTTGATTGTTGGTGGGCGTGTCTCCACGCCCAGCATTATCTGTGGTTACTGGGGATCGAACTCAGGACCTTGTGCTTGCGAGGCAGGCGCTGGAACCACTGAGCTAACCCTCCGGCCCCAAAATCTGATAAATATTAACACACACAATTTATCCTTTATAATGGCTTGTTTCATTTGACATATTTAAAAACATTATTCTTAAGTCCAGAGAACTCATTAGTTTATCAAAGTGGTTCATGGCACAAAAACATTTCAGAGGAGAAGACAAAGAGCATTGGTTAAAATGTAGACAACCATATTTAAGTTCTTTCAGACCTGGAAACTTGAAAATAACAATTAACTACATGGCAGAAGAGGACTTGGGCATTTATCTCCATAGACAACCATGGGATGGAGTCATTTTTCTACTATGAGGAAGTTTCTAAAATTCCTCTTCCATTATTTACATTATTAAAAATTGATTCAAGGCAGAGACGGGAGGATTGCTGAGTTCGCGGCGGCTTGCCTGGGCACCATAGTGAGCTCAGGGCCAGCCTGAACTACAAAGCAAGACCCTGTCTCCAAAAAAAGCAAAAAAAAAAAAAAAAAAAAAAAATTGATTCAATCTTGATAGGTACCAATTGGGCTATCAATTTTGCAAAAGCTCCAAATGCTTCCCATAAGAATTACAATTTGATGGAGATTTCTCAGGAAACTAGGACTAGGGGTCCCATTTGACCCTGCTATCCCCCTGCTAGGAATATACCCAAAGGAATTTTAAAAATCATATTGGAAAGACAGATGTACACCCTTGTTCATAGCAGCTCAGTTCGTGATAGCTCAGTCTTGGAAACAACCCAAATGCCCACCAGCTGGAGACTGGATAAAGAAGATGTGGTTTTTTATAAAATGGAGTATTATTCTGCCATAAAGAATGACAAGATTCACTCATTTATGTGCAAATGGATACACCTGGAGGACACACTAATAAGTGAAAAAACAGATCACAGATAGTCAAATACTGGATCTTCTCTTTTATATGAGCACCTGTAGATGTAAATGAGCTCTAGAAAGTATGACAGTTTTTGTAGAATGGGAATTTTCCAAAGGAAATTTGGTGTGGGAATGTAATGAGGGGAAGGAATAAATATGATTCTGAAAGACAATAAAAGAGCATGTATATAGGGGGTGGGAAGGTGTGGGCGGGTAGGGATATGGGTAAAAATGAGAATTAATGTGTCATATACTGGTGCAAATTCCCCAATGTTATGTGTTATTGTGAGATGTATATAAAATGTACCAATAAAGAATTCAATTTAAAAAAAAGAATCACAATTTGACAGATCTTAATATTTTCTATGAATTAATACAAGGAAAATTAGATTTGAAAAGAAGCTTGAAATGATGCAAAGAAACTTGACCTCTTACCAGATACCACTGGACTTCTGACAGAGACCGGCTCCCATCCTGCCTTAAGTTCAGCCTTGACAGAGGTTCCATTATTTTCTCAGAAGACAGTAAGAGACTGTTTCTATTCTGGTCAACATAATTCCAAGCCACCAGCCCGATATGGCCAGAAGGCAGAGTTCTCATGATTGCTCTTGTCCCGGTATATACAGATTTCTTCACTTCCCTGTCATTTTTACAAAATCTCCTAACTAACAAAGTGGACCGCTCCTTTTTGCTTTTAAAAAAGTCATCTTCTACATCTTCACAATTATCATAGAAGTCTTCAAAATGGCTCAAAAATGTCTTGGCAGGTGGACTGTCAGTAACATCTTCCCTGCAAAAGTGATCACTTGAACATATCATGTTGACCTTGTGGGAAGAGCCTTCACAGTGCAGGTATTTGTCATTCAAGGTGCCATAATCACAATGCAGCTGTCTATTCTCATTATCACAGCTCTGTGCCACTTCCATCAGTTTACAAGTATATGTCACATAATTTTTCTTGTCCTCCCCCCCAGGAAGTGGTACACAATTTCCACAATCATCCAAAATAAAGTTCTTGGATAGGGTATGAAAAGTGTCTGGTGTTCTGTCAACTTCATAATGAAAATTAAATACTGTCATGTTGCTTTCAGGATGTGTTTTGTCATTCTCTATGATACCAGAATGACTTTCTAAAGGACTAAGGTCTATAGGAGGCCCATCTATTTCCAGTTGAATTCCAGAGAACATTGTCTTTTCCATTGGAGAAGGAATTCCAGTTTTGAAACACAGGTCTTTCTCCATGACAGAATTGCATGTTTCATAAAAGTGGCTCTGAGGAAGGTCATGCTGATGGCTTTGAAATATGTTGTTGTAGTTAACGTTAAGGTTTTTTATAGAATCTTGTATGTTTGTCTTATAGCACTTTTCATTGCTGTTCTCATCATTCACTATTTTCTCTTTTGCTACTGAGAGAACCTTGGGTAAGTTGCTTCCAGTTACTTCTTTATATTTATTCCAATGTGAGACAGTGTTAGAAGCCTGACCACTCTGCCTGACAGTATGCACTTTTGGAATACTGATGTCTGAGATCTTTTCACTACTTTCATCAGCAGCCAATTGGACAGACACCAGTTTTTTCTGAGTCACAGGGGTGAGAACAGAAGCTGCCATTTCCTCAGAAGTCATCTTGACCCATACATTGCCTTCAGCTACTGCTCTGATTATCTTCCTTGTTGATCATGTCAAGATTTCTATAAAATTTTAACTCATTGTTAAAATAATCTCAGATATATATGTCCTTCTGAGAAACAAAGTGACAATTCTTTTCATTCAGATACATTAAAAATCACATAAATTTTTGCCAGTATATTTTTCTATCATGACTATTTTATTCTGTATTGGAGTTTTAAAATAGGAGATCAGTTTTATGTCCTCTGTTACTTGAAGAAAATTTTTAAAGACTTTTATTCAGAGTTGCATTCTTCAACTTCTGGTTCATCATTAACTTGCAGTAATTTAAAAGTCCAGCTCGAATTTTTCTTGTTTCCTGCAAGAAAATGGATAATGTTAAACAGTGGCATCAAACACATTTTTTAAAAAATGTTTATAGTTGTAAACTAATACAAAAATTACAGATCAATTTTGAGAAAGTTTTGCAATTAAAAGTTGTCTTAAGTTTTTATGTGTGTCAACATTCAAAACTTCTGCTTCTAGCCAAAAAAGTAAAAAGAATCAAATTTATTGTATCACCTTAAATAACTAAAAAGCAATAGTTTTCAAACACTGAAAAAGCAATAAAGAATAGTGATCTCTGAAAGAAAGCAAAATGAGGTAAATCTTACAAATGTCTTATTTATTGCTTAATGGGTTTCCAGGCCACAGGAGAGTAAAGTGGAAGCAGCTATAACGAATAGAAGAGAAAAAGTTAAGACTTCAGAGAGGCAAAAGGGAGCTAGACAAATATGGCATACTAAAGAGTAGCAAAAATAAGAATGGCAGTAATCAGAAATAATGCAAACCAGAGGCAAGTGGAGCAAATCTTTATAGTATTAAAAGAAAACATATGTTAAAACTTAAAATTCCACACAGAGCAAAATGTCTTATGAAAATAAAGTAATCTTCCTGAAAAACCAAACTGAGAGGATTCATCGCTAGATGGCTATACTGCATGAAATGATAATGGAAATCCTTTGAGCAGAAGGACAATGCCAGATAGAACCTGTATTTCTGTACAGGAATAAAGAGCTCAAAAATATTAAATATGGGGATGAATAAAATTTTTTCTTACTTTAATAATATAGCTCTGATCTTAAGATACTTGACCACTTAAAGGAAAAATAATTATAACATATTGTGGGATTTCTAATAGATACAGAGTCAAAATGTATAACCAAACTGCACAAAGATCAAGAGACAAGAAATGGAACTATACACCCTTACAAGTTTTTTTCACACCAAGTTATAATGATCTCTTAAATATAGATTGTGATAAGTGTTAAATAATACATAAACCCTAAAGAAACTACTTTTTACAAAGATATAGGAAATACACCAAAAATTAAAGGCACAAAAAAATTCAATAAATTTTAAAAGCCAAAAGATGGAAAAGTGACAAAAGGACAAATGAGACAAATAGGAAAGTAATGGTATATTTACATATTTTAAAAGGCATCTTTAGGCAGTATTACTACATTTCTCTCAAGTATAAAAGTTTTAAATTTCTCCCTCAAAAAAGTGGATTAGAGATCCCATTTGACCCTGCTATTCTCCTGCTAGATATATACATGAAAGAATTAAATGACTCATATCACAGAGACATTTGTGCACCCATGTTAATCGCAGCTCAGTTTCTGGTAGCTAAATCTTGGAAACAACCCAAATGACCATCAACTGAAGACGAATAAAGAAGATGTGGTTTTTCTATAAAATGGAGTATACTCTGCCATAAAGAATGATAAGTTTGAGTCATTTATACTCAAATTGACATACCTTCAGGTCATACTCATAAGTGAAATAAATAGGTCACAGATGTGTAAGTATCATATCTTTTCTCTGGTATGAGAAACTGAAGAAGTAAATAATTTCTAGAATATATGATAGATACCGTGAAATAGAAAATATCCAAAGGGAAAGGGTTGGGGTAAGTAATGAGGGAAAAGAAAAATGTGATGTAATTAAAAGAAAAAGTAACAATGCTTATGTATATAGGGTGCAGGGGTTCTAGTAACAATGCTTATGTATATAGGGGGTAGGGGAATGCGAAAGAATGAGAATTAAATTGTGTCATATACTGGTACAAATTATACTGAGTGAGATCATGATATGTATATGTAATGTACCAATAAAGATTCAAATTTTAAAAAATTAATTTCGGTTGGTTGAATAAAAATCTATGCAATTGAATATCAATAGAAATAAAAATTTTGATTTCCGGAACATGTTAGTTAAAATAGAAGTTATAAAATAAATCCACATCGACCGTCCCATTTCTGGCGGACTGAAGGGAGCGGCGCGGACCCCGCTGCAGGGCGCCATCCCTTTCCGGTGGACTGAGGGAGCAGCGCGGACCCTGCTGCAGGGCGCCATCCATTTCCTGCGGACTGAAGGCCACCCACCGGCCCACTGTATCGCAGAGCTGTGCAGTGAGGAGTCAGGTACGGACCCTGGGTGCCAGCGGCACCACGGAGAGTTGAGGGCCTCCATCCAGCCCCAACCCCACCCCAGAGCTGCATTCTGAGGACCCAGGCCCTAGAGGAGCTGGAGCCATCTCCTGCATCCCTCCACAGGAGGCGTGCTCCTGCAGCTGCACTGAGATACCAGGCAAGATTAAAAAAAAGGGGGGGGGATCTAGCTTCTATTTTGCCATCGACTCCTAGATCCCTCTGTTCACCTCTTGTCCCCACACCCTCTCCTATCTTCCTGTCAGAAGCAATACCCAGAAGTAAAAGATTCTTAGGCTGCCCTATTTCTTCTTCTGTACTATTATAAGAAGCTGTGCAAAGCCTCCAACAGTCTTACAGCATACAGTTGGTACTGTTGTACATATGCCCATTTATCCTGTAGTACCCGCTGGCATATATGAGGTTCTAGGGCATAGGTGATCTTCCTAAATCTGCTAACCCTATTTCATTCTCCTCCTGTCTCCCTACCTCCCTGATTCCCCAGTGATCTTTTATCCCCAGAGGTTTCGGGGGCTACATTTATGATCTGTATATTGTATACATATTTCTGATTAATTCTAAGTTCTGGCATATAGACATAGAGGTAACTCATAAGCTCAAAGTGTCCAGAATAGAATTTAATAAAACTTTTTATCTTATTTACTGTGTTTATTACTGATATTGGCATTTACTGTATTATGGTAACAAACATAGGGTGATTGTTCTGCTCAAATAGCTCCCATGATGTGTCAGAACTGAGAACTCCCAAGGGTCATTATAGATTCAAGGAGGACCCCACAGGAAAGTGCTGCATCCAAACGGCCCCAGATAATAGAAAGAGACCTGCAACAAACATTGCCCTATCATCAGGCAAAGAAGAGCATTAATAACAATGAAAGAGTAGAAATGAGAAAATACACAAAAAAACAGACACAAAGATCACCACCACAGGGAAATTCAGAAAAAGGGAAATAGGACAAACTGAAACTCAAACACCAGGACTCTTTTTTTTTTTTTGCTTTTTGGAGACAGGGTCTTGCTTTGTAGTTCAGGCTGGGCCTGACCTCACTATGGTGCCAAGACAAGCCACCGTGAACTCAGCAATCCTCCTGTCTCTGCCTCCCGAGTGCTGGGATTACAGGCGTGAGCCACCACGCCCAGCATTATATGTGGTAACCGGGGATCGAACACAGGTCCTTACGCTTGAGAGGCAGGCGCCGGAACCACTGAGCTAACCCTCCGGCCCTAAACACCAGGACTCTTGGAGATGGTAACTAAAGCAGATCTAGTAAAATGGAAAGCAGAACTCATCTCTGAGATCAAAACAGAGATACTGTCCATAGTGAAAGACATCATTAAAGAAGAGATCAGCGAGATGATAGAATCCAAGATAGCAGAAGTGACGGAACCTTTTAAACAGCTTCAAGCAGAGCTCCAGGGAATGATGAAGGAGAAAGAAAGCTTGTGCAGTACGATGAATGAAGCAGAGAACCGAATCTCAGACCTAGAGGACAGCATAGCAGCCAGCGAGCAGGAAAGGTATAATCTATGGAAAAGAGCAAGGGACAATGAGAAATCAATTCAACAGCTTCTAGATGACACAAAGAAAAATAATATAAGACTGATTGGAGTCAATGAGGAAGCAGGAGACAGTGTAAAAGACATAAAAAAGCTATTGTCAGAGATAGCAACAGAAAACGTCACAGGAAAAGATATAGACATACAGATAAATGAGGCCTATCGGACTCCAAAACACCGTGACATAAAAATATCTACACCTAGACACATAATTATCAAGGTTCCAGATGTACAACAAAAGAATGAAATACTGAAAGCAGTGAGAGAAAGGAAGAAAATCACCTACAAAGGGAAGCCCATTAGGATCACAGCAGACTTTTCAACACGAACACTCAGTGCAAGTAGAGCATGGAGAGAAGGATTTCAAACATGGCAGGAAAACAACCTCCAACCTAGTCTGTTGTATCCTGCAAAACTATCTTTCAGAATAGATGGGGAAATAAGACACTTCCAGGATAAAGAACACCTAAAAAACTTCACAGATACGAAACCTGCACTCCAAAACATCCTAAAGAACATCTTGGAAAAGAACACAGCAAATTCCATACCCACGAGACCCAGGAGAGTGAATTCATTGGGGCAAACAAGAAACTAAATAGAAAAGGGGAAAAGCAAAGAAGAAAAGAACCAAGAACAGGGAAACATGGCAGCTCTGAATATGTCCATATCAATCATAACCATTAATGTCAATGGCCTCAATGGGCCAATTAAAAGACACAAACTAACAGATTGGATCAAGAAGCAAGATCCTACAATCTGCTGCATACAGGAAACACGCCTAATTCAGAAGGAAACCCATAGACTGAAAATAAAAGGTTGGAAAACAATACTCCATGCCACAGGAAACTGCAAAAAAGCAGGAGTGGCTATCTTGTTTGCAGATAAAATAGATTTCAAACCTAAACTGATTAAAAGAGATAAGAAGGTCACTATATTCTCCTACAAGGCACTATACAAGAGAAAGAAATAAAAATCATAAATATTTATGCACCAAACTCTAATGCACCCAACTGTATAAAACAAACATTACTGGACATGAAAAGCCAGCTATCCATGAATACAATAGTCGTAGGGGATTTTAACACTCCATTGTCACAAATTGACAGGTCAACTGGACAAAGAATCAATAAGGAAATACTTGAGCTAAATCAAATTTTTCAGCAAATGGGCTTATTAGATGCCTACAGAATTTATCACCCTTCAAAGCAAGAATATACCTTCTTCTCAGCTGCTCATGGATCATTCTCCAAATAGATCACATTCTAGTCCACAGAACAAGCTTAAGTAAATACAAAGGAATCAAAGTTATCCCCTGCATACTATCAGACCATAGTGCCTTGAAACTGGAGCTAAATAGCAGAAGAAATTCCAAGATCCTCACAAACACATGGAAATTGAACAACACTCTGTTAACCAACCAATGGGACACAAAAGAAATTAAAGAAGAAATTAAACAGTTTCTACAACTAAATGACAACCCCAGCACAACATACAGGAATTTATGGGACACAATGAAAGCAGTTCTGTGAGGGAAATTCATAGCAGTGAATGCCTACACTCGGAAAATAGAGCAAACTGCAATAAACAATCGAATGATGAACCTCAGACAACTAGAAAAAGAGGAGCAAAACAAACCCAAAGCACATACTAGAGAGGAAATTATAAGGATCAGAGCAGAAATTAATGCAGTGGAGACAAAGAGAACAATACAAAGAATCAGTGAATCAATGAGTTGGTTCTTTGAAAGGATAAATAAGATCAACAGACCCTTAGCCAACCTTATCAACAAAAGGAAGGAAAAGGCTCAAATCCATACTATAAGGAATGAAAATGGGGAAATCAGCACAAACCCAGAAAAAGTCCAAAGGATCATAAACACATATTTTGAAAATCTATACTCTAAGATGGAAAATCTAGAAGAAATGGATAGATTCCTAGACTCATATGAGCATCCAAAGCTGAGTGAAGAGGATATAAAAATGTTAAGCAACCCGATATCAATCTGGGAAATTGAAAATGTAATTAAAAACGTACCAACAAAGAAAAGCACTGGTCCTGACGGCTTCACTGCTGAATTCTACAAAACTTTTACAGAGTTAATACCAGTACTTCTCAATCTCTTTAATGAAATTGAAAGGGAAGCAGTACTCCCCAAATCATTCCTTGAAGCAACCATCACCTTGATCCCAAGGGCAGGGAAAGA
Source organism: Thryonomys swinderianus (assembly GCA_004025085.1). NCBI lineage: Eukaryota > Metazoa > Chordata > Mammalia > Rodentia > Thryonomyidae > Thryonomys > Thryonomys swinderianus. The sequence continues at coordinate 17,942 of PVIC010011860.1, read as the reverse complement.
TCCCACCAAAAAAGAAAACTACAGGCCAATCTCTCTAATGAACATTGATGCAAAAATCCTCAATAAGATACTTGTAAACAGAATACAGAGAGTTATCAAGAAAATCATACACCCTGACCAAGTCAGATTTATCCCAGGGATGCAAGGCTGATTCAACATATGTAAATCAATCAATGTAATACACTATATTAACAGACTCAAGGGCAAAAACCATATGATTATCTCAATAGATGCAGAAAAAGCATTTGACAAAATCCAACACCCATTTATGATCAAAATCCTACAGAGAATTGGAATTGATGGACTTTATCTCAATTTAATACAAGCTATTTATGAGAAACCAATAGCCAGCAACATACTCAATGGGCAAAAACTGAAACCATTTACACTAAGGTCAGGAACGAGACAAGGATCCCCATTGTCACTACTTTTCTGCAATATAGTACTGGAAACATTAGCCATAGCAATCAGGCAGGACAAAGATATAAAAGGAATAAAGATAGGAAAGGAAGAAGTTAAACTGGCATTATTTGATGATGATATGATACTCTATCTTGAAGATCCTAAAAACTCAACCAAAAGACTGCTAGACTTAATTACCTAATTTGGTAGTGTTGCTGGATACAGGGTCAATGCTCAAAAATCAACAGCCTTTGTCTATACAAACAATAGACTCACTGAAAGAGATATTGGGGAGGCAATCCCTTTCACAGTAGCAACCAGAAAAATGAAATATCTAGGAATCAGCCTAACAAAGGAAGTGAAAGACCTCTACTCTGAAAACCATAGGACTCTGAAAACTGAGATAGAAAAGGAAACCAGAAAGTGGAAAGATATCCTTTGTTCCTGGGTCGGGAAAATCAACATCGTCAAAATGGCTATACTCCCACAACTACTATATAGAGTCAATGCAATTCCAATGGTATATTTCACAGAGCTAGAGAATATAATACAAAAATTCATCTGGAAATACAAGAAACCTAGAATAGCGAAAGCAATTCTAAGCAACCACGATATGGCAGGGGGTATTACAATCCCCAATTTAAAACTCTACTATAAAACCACTGTGATAAAAAACTGCATGGTACTGGCAAAGTAACAGACCTGAGGATCAGTGGAATAGATTAGAAGACCCAGAAACAACTCCAGATACACTAAGCCACCTTACCTTTGACAAAGGAGCCAAACATCCCCAATGGAAGAAAGACAGCCTCTTTAACAAATGTTGCTGGAAAAACTGGGCTTTAGCCTGCCAAAAGCTAAAGCTAGACCTATCTCTTTCACCATGCACAAAACTGAACTCACAGTGGATACGAGACTTAAACATTAAAACAGAAACAATAAGCCTGCTGAAAAACAGGCTAGGTAAAACTCTAGGAGACATTGGCTTAGGCAGAGACTTTATGAATAAAACCTCTATAGCACAAGAACTAGCAGAAAGAATCAACAAATGGGATCTCATTCTACTGAAAAGCTTCTGCACAGCCAAAGATGTCACTGGCATGCTAGAAGACAACCAGCAACATGAGAAAAAATTTTTACTAGCGGTGTGTCAGACAAAGGGCTATTATCTACAATATATAAAGAACTCAAACAGATCAGCCTCCCCAAGTTTAAAGACCCAATTCAAAAATGGGCATCTGAAATGAACAGACACTTCTCAGAGGCAGAAGTCAAAGCAGCCAAGAAGCATATGAAGAAATGTTCAACATCACTGTCATTTGAGAGATGCAAATGAAAACAACACTGAGATTTCATCTCACTCCACAAAGAATGGCCATGATCACAAAATCCACCAACAATAAATGCTGGCATGGCTGTGGGGAGAAAGGAACCCTTCTCCACTGTTGGTGGGATTGTAGACTTGTGCAACCATTGTGGAGATCCATGTGGAGATTTCTCAGAATCCTAGGACTAGGGGTCCCATTTGACCCGTGTATCCCCCTGGTAGGAATATACCCAAAAGAATTTTAAAAATCACATTGGAAAGACAGATGTTCACCTTTGTTCATAGCAGCTCAGTTTGTGATAGCTCAATCTTGGAAACAACCCAAATGTCCATCAACTGGAGAGTGGATAAAGAAGATGTTTTTTTTTATAAAATGGAGTATTATTCTGCCATAAAGAATGACATGATCGATCGATTTAGGTGCAAATGGAGACACCTGGAGGATATATACTCATAAGTGAAACCAATAGATCACAGATAGACAATTTCCGGATCTTCTCTTTGGCATGAACAGCTGTAGATGCAAATGAGCTCTAGAAAGTATGACAGCTTTTATAGAGTGGAATATTTCTATAGGAAACTTGGTGTGCGAATGTGTTGAGGGGAAGGAATAAATATGATACAGAAAGAAAATAAAAGAGCATGTATAAAGGGGGTGAGGAGGTGTGGGTGGGTAGGGATATGGGTAAAAATGAGATTTAACTTGTGTCATATACTGGTACAAATTCCCCAATGTTATATGTGATTTTGAGATGTATATAAATTGTACCAATAAAGAATTCAATTAAAAAAATAAACCCACATCTTATTTATCCAATCTAGAGTTGATGGGCATTTGGGTTGTTTTATAAAATGGAGTATTACTCTGCCATAAAGAATGATAAGATTAAATCATTTATACTCAAATGGATGTACCTTCAAGATATATGCATAAGTGAGAGAAATAGGTCACAGAGGTGCAAATATCATATATTCTCTCTGATATGAGAAAACGAAGCTATAAATGTGGTCTAGAATGCATGATTGACATTGTGAAATAGTAAATATTCAAAGGGTAACGGGGCATAGAGGTAAATAATGAAGAAAGAAAAAAATAGATGGTTAAAAAAGGAAATAATGTTTGTGTATATAGGGATGGGGGAGAGGTAGGGTGGATAGGGAAGGGGGAAAATGTGTCATATCCTGGCACAAATTCTCAATTTGGAGTATAATTGTGATATGTATATATAATGTACCAGTAAAATGTAAAATAAACAATAAATAAAAAAGTAAGTTAATCTATCTTTATTTTCCAAACACATTACTGAACCTAATCTCTATGTTGTGTACAATGCTACATGGTGGACATCCAGTACCTGTTTGTAGCTCTTATCAATTAGAGAAGGGGATGAAACATATTTCCACCCAATGTAGGAGGGGAAATTATAAAGGATGGACTAGGGTATCAGCATGTCCCCATCAGGAGTAGACCATTCCTTTCCAGGTGTAGCTCTTCCTCCCAAGGCAACTCAGCAGCCATGATCTGTTATCAAGACCAGTTTTCTCTTGCCTTTGTTCTTTGCCACACAGATGTTCCTTTTCCCCTAGGTTTTGGGCATCCTCTTTTCAGAAGGAGTTCCACTGCCCCTTCTCCTATAGACATGTCCCCTCAGGAACAACATAGTTTCTTACATGCTCCCAGTATATACAGATTTTCAAAACTACTCTGAAGAATCAGGGGACAGCCTGCCTTTTCTTCACATGAAATGAACCAGCTCACACAGAGCAGCAATGTTCTAGCTCAGCGTCGTATTCCTTTCTGTCTTTCATGGTCACCTTCCAATTTGTCTTTGGAAAATGCCTCTTTTATTTTTTTTGAGGTATAAGCTTAGAGTAAAAAATCCAAACAATATAAAAAATAAAAAGGATGGTTGGGGATTTAGTTCAGTTGGTCCAGCACCTGCCTAGCAAGTGCAAGGTCCCTGGTTCAATCCCTGGTAACTACATACTACAATACTGGGCATGGTGATTCATGACCACAGCAATCTGTACCACGGACCACAGTGTGGGGCGTGGTGGCTCACTCCTGTAATGCCAACATTCAGGAGGCAGAGGCAGGAGGATTGCTGAGTTTGAGGCTTGCCTATGCTATATAGTGAGCTCAGGGCCAGCCTGAACTACAAAGTGAGACCCTGTCGAAAAAAAAAAAGGGCAGCAAGTTGTTAAAACAATACAAATTCCACTAGCAAGAGATAAATATTAGTACGTTGAGGACTCTCTTTGCAGAATGCACTCTATGTATCAATACACAGAGATGTGTACTGAAGGAGAAAACCGAATTTGTAAATGCTTCCACTCAAGTAAAGCCTCTAGAAAGGCTCTGAAGTAGGCACCACCCTTCTGTTTTAATTTGGAAACTTTGTTACTTTCACTGCTGAGCTCCCCACTCTGCTACTTTAGTTATAATTGAATTTGGAGCTTTAGAAGATTAGCCTGGTTTGAGTTTAGAAATTCTTTTGTTGTTAAAAAGATTATTATACTTGCTTCTGTTATAGATGAAAATCTGTGCTCTTCTAACCAATGGAGCTTGTAGTCTGTACCCATACTAGCCAATGAGACTTGTAAGCTTGTAACATACAGAACTGCTGACCCAAACCAATGAAATGATACTAAGGGTAACTTCACCCTAATTTGAACATTCTGTAATGAAGACATAAAATCCCAGCTTCAGCAGAGCCAAGGACCAGCCTCTTTGCAGAGAGATTCCAGGCTGGTCCTCTGCATTATAATAAAGCTGCACACTTTGCCTCTAAAACTCCTGAATGCATCTTCCATTCTCCTGGTCTGGCTGTGCCAAACTCCAACCTGCAGCACTTGAGCAGCAACACTTCAGCTGCCTCTTCAATACTCTTTTATATCATACATATTGTTCTGTACCTTTTTTAAAATTCAAAATATATCATAAATAACTTTTCATGTAAAGAATGACAAATAACTTCAATAGCTGGGAACATTAACTGGGCTCTATATCTTTGTTATTTCAATAGGGGATTGTTTAGGCAAAAGTACTCAGATTGGAAGTCAGTTTGTCCCTTCTCACCTGTTAGATAAGTAATTCAAGGTAAGGGAAGAGGAAAATATTTTTGGTGCTCTGTTGGTCCATTCTAAGTACTCTGCAATTATTATCTAATGTAATAGTTATTTAACCCTAAAAGATAAACTTAAAGATAGCTCTTTTAAATGTCTGTACAATTTTAGGTACTCTTCAAAATGTGGAGCTTAACTCCCTTCTCTGTAAAGGTTGACTTTAGTGACTGTAATGGCTCAAATATGAAACATCCCCAAACACCCACACACTACATGCTTGATCCCCTATGTCACAATGTTCACAGGTGGGGCCTAGAGAGGTAATTGGAACATGAGGAAATTAACTCATCAATGGGTTAATATAGTGATTAATTCACAAGGTAATGGGTATCAGGAAAAAGGAACTAGGTGGATGAAGCAGGTCACTGAAGGTATGCCTTTGAAGTGTATATCTCTGACTCTGGCTCTTCCTGGTTTTCTCTGCTTCCTGGCTGGCAGGAAGTGAGCCACTTTCCTCCCAAAACACTCATCTCCCATGTTGCATCTGCCTGGAAACCAGCCAACCATGGTCTGGAACCTCTGAAACTGTGAGCTAAAATAAAGCTTTTCTCCTCTAAGTAGTGGAGTTTGAGTAATATATCTCAGCAATAGAAATTTGACTAATGCAGTGACTTCTGATACAGGATGTGGTAAAAGAAACAATGTAGACTTCAAAGAATAGGTTATAAAAGTCACTGGGACTTCCCTCTTGCTCTACGGCAATTAGCTGTCACAATGAAAGGAGAGGCCTTTGTGGAAAGTACTACTGATACCTATCATTCACCACATGAGTGTGCCATCTTATAATTGGTTCCTTTAGTCTCTATTAAGACTTCATTTGATTGTAGCTGCAGCTGACAACTCAACTGCAACCTTATGACAGGATCTCAACTACGTAAAAACTCCCTCCCAAATTCCTCATTACAGAAAATGCGAAATAATAAATGTTCATTGTTTCGAGCCATTTTTTGGGGGGGTGATGTTACACATTGATAGATAAGTTGTTATTTTCATGCGAAAGATTAAAAATCAGGGCATAGAAAGACTAAGATGACTGCGGGGAAAATAATGGAGTCATGGCTGAAAAAAGGAGGCCAGAAGTTCCTTCCTCTCTTATGCCGTGGGGAGGACCCTATTCTTTATTTGAGCTTGTCTCTGGAAGGCTTAGGATTTTATAGGGTCTACTGAACCAGTGAACTTTGTTTTGCCTCTGGCTATATCCAGGAATGAACAATATCAAGGAAGTTGACTCCCTAGAGCACTGGACTTGGGTTTATCTCAGACTGTTCCTTTATTCAACTTATATTTACTGGGTACAAAATTAAATGAGAAAGGGACTTTGCATTTGATTGCCTTACAACCTAATAAATTACCAGCAAAGGTATCGTGCAAATAGGTTGTAATGTGCATTAACACAGAGGAAACACTCCAGTCAGATGATAAGGACAGGATAGCAGTATTTTCCAGAGTGGGTTTCAAAGAGAAGAAGATGGCTAAGCTGTTTTTTCAGACAAATAAGAGTCTGGATGATGAAGAGGTAGAGTATACTTTGTGAGGAAGAGTACTGTGAAGTGTCATAGAGAGAACCAGCCAGATGTAGGGTCTGGCCTTTGCACCAAATAATTTAACCACTTTAGGATTTGATTTCCTGTTCTGTAAAATAGAAATAAAATCACACACTGCATAAGGTTGTGAAATAAATTCTTTAATTTATTTTTTATTCTATGCCCTGCAAATGTTTAAATGGGGGAGAATAACCAATGTTCAGGAAGCCTGCTGCATAAGAACTATGGTATTGAATTTATGTTTGGCAGACACACATACTCCCCTTACCATATTTGATTTTAATTTCAGTTCTATACCTGGAATCAATACCTTGAATTTTAGATGTATGACTATGAAATGGACAAATATTGGTGGTCTTTTTTTTTTTTTTTGAGACAGGGTCCCACTTTGTAGTTCAGGCTGGCCCTGAGCTCACTATGTAGACCAGGCAAGCCTCAAACTCAGCAATCCACCTGTCTCTGCCTCCCGAGTTCTGGGATTATAGGTGTGAGCCACCATGCCCGGCATTGTGGTATGTGGTACTGATTGCTGGTGGGAGTGAGTCAACATGCCCAGAATTGTTGTAGGTGGTTACCGGGATCTAACTCAGGACCTTGCAACTTGTGACAAGGCAGGCATGGGAACCACTAATCTAAATCTCTGGCCCTTGGTGGTCTTTTTTTTTTTTTTTTGAGACAGGGTCTTGCTTTGTAGTTCAGGCTGACCCTGAGCTCACTATGTAGCCCAGGCAAGCCACAAACTCAGCAATCCTTCTGCCTCTGCCTCCTGAGTGCTGGGATTACAGGCATGAGCCACCACGCCCTGCTGGTGGTCTTTTAAAAAAGCCATTGGCTGGAGTGGATTAGAGCTATAGTGATTATTAGGTTTGGATTAGAGTCACAGTGTTTGTTAAACTGTTGGCTAAAGAAAACCTGAAGCATTAAATAGAGAACATAATCTAACAAGTCTGATAAAAAAAGGATATAAAAGGTGAGTCTTCTTTCTTTTTTTTTAAACTGAATTCTTTATTGGTACAATTTATATACATCTCAAAATCATGTATAACATTGGGGAATTTGTACCAGTGTATGACACAAGTTAATTCTCATTTTTACCCATATCCCTACCCACCCACACCTCCTCCCCCCTTTATACATGCTCTTTTACTTTCTTTCTGTATCATATTTATTCTTTCCCCTCATCACATTCCCACACCAAGATCGATCCATTTAGGTGCAAATGGAGACACCTAGAGGATATACTAATAAGTGAAATCAATAGATCACAGATAGACAATTACCGGCTCATCTCTTTGGCATGAACACCTGTAGATGCAAATGAGCTTTAGAAAGTATGACAGCTTTTATTTCTATAGGAAACTTGGTGTGAGTCTTCTTTCTGATGTGTGGGCAAGTTTGCGGAGGAAAAAAAAGAAAGGGTCAGACTAGGAGAGGTCAAAGGACATGTGGGGCTAAGGATACAGAACAACAAGAAGGGACTTGTTGAGGACCATATCCAGGTCAAAGACTCACTGCGGGTATAACTTCACTAGGGAAATGAATGATCAGAAAGTAGAGCTGTCCTTACTGGGCGTGGTGACTCATGCTTGTAATCCCAGCACTTGGGAGGTAGAGGAAGAAGACTGCCAAGAGTTCGAGGCTAGCCTGAGCTACATAGTAAGTTCAGGGCCAGCCGAAGTACAAAGTGAGGTCCTGTCTCAAAAGAAAAAAAAAAGAAAGAAAGAAAAGAAAGAAAGAAAGAAAGAAAGAAAGAAAGAAAGAAAGAAAGAAAGAAAGAAAGAAAGAAAGAAAGAAAGAAAGAAAGAAAGAGAGAGAGAGGAAAAGAAGATAAGAAAGAAAAAGAACAAAAGAAAAAGAAAGAAAGAGCTGTCTAGATGTAACAGATGCTGAAAAAAGTCCTAAAGAACAATAAGTGAATAGTATAAGAAGAATCAGGAGTGATATAAAATAAGTTTTGAGACTATCACCAATGAATAATTCTTTTTGGGTTTTTGTGGTCTAGCAAACTAGAACTTGAGATCCACATCTGGCCTGCTACCTTTTTTTTTTTTTTTTTGTAAATAAAATTCTTCTGGAACTTAGCCACTTCTGTTCATTTTTATTATATCTATGCCTGATTTTGTATTACAATGGTGGAGTTCAGAAGCTATGAAAGAGACCACGTGGCACATAAAACCAAAAGTATTTATGATGTAGCCCTTTACAGAAGAAGTTTTCCAACCTATGTGCTACTTTTTAAAAAAACAAGATAATGAAATGCCTGTCTAAGACAAGAAAATGAAGTGGGAGGCTTGACTACTGTCTTCATCTATTTGAAGAAGTGAGATGTGGAAACAGGCTCATTCCATATCATTTCAAAAGGTAATGCAAGGGCCAAAATATGAGTTCTTAGGGAGGAAAGCTTTGGCTTAATGTAATAAAGAATGCCCTTTCAAGCTGTTAAAGTAGAGTTTTCCTGGATAATGATCTTCATTTAGCTGTTGGTAGAATGATTTAAACAAAGCCACATTATTCAGAATCAAGGGTGCTCAATATATGCTGAACAAATTAATAGAGTGAATGGATTATTGTCAAGGATCATTTAATGATATTTTTTCATTAAATCTTTATAATATCAGTAAGAGTGGTCATCCAAAATCTGTTTACATTTTTCTCAGGAGCAGAAAGTGAATTTTATCCAAGCATAAGGACACCCCTTTGTTAGCCCCTTTCACAGCTAGATTTGGCCATAACATTGAAATACCACTAATGAGATATTATTGGATAAGCAAAAGTGGTTTGCAAATTCTGTGAAGCTCTTTGAAGGAAGAGGGTGTGCCCTTCTGTTCCCCTTTCACCTTTCTGTCAGTTAGAAAAAAGGCATGATGGCTAGAACTGGAATAGGATCTTAGACAATGAGGTGACCAGCATCTAGGTGTGGCACATAGTGAATAAGGGCTGAGGTTATTCTGGGACTTAGGCAGAGGAATACAACCAGCAACTCTGCCCCAATCACTGTACAGTGCTTGGACCCAGACTTCTTGCAGAACCATTGCATGAGGAGGAGACTGAGAAAATATACCTAGGTTTGGCACACAGTGAGTAAATGGCTGTGGGTTCATGGGGACTTATGCAGAGGCCTAACAGCCAATTTTATCAGGAGGATGACCTAGGAAGTAATCATTTTTAACATTCAAATATTAGCATAAAAGTTGCTTCCCATAAGCACTTTATAGGCATCAACCCAAAAATTAAAACAAAAATATCAACAACAAAAAACAGAAATGAGAAAATACCAAAATAAGACCACAGTCCAGAATTTGAGATCTCTAAAGGAAAAGTTAGGGACCAATGAGAGGGACCAACATGAAACTCAATTACTTGGACTGCCTCAACTGGCAACAAAGAGGATCTGGAAAAATATGAAGTGAGAAAAACTGTTTCAAATAACCACAGAGATGATGATCATGGTGAAAGACACAGAATTTAAAAAGAGAGGACTGGGCTGGGGATTTAGCTCAGTGGTTCCGAAGCCTGCCTCACAAGCGCAAGGCCCTGAGTTTGATCCTGGCAACCACATAAATGCAGGGCGTGGTGACTCATGCCCACCAGCCACGATACCACATACCACAGTGCCAGGCATGGTGGCTCATGCCTGTAATCCCAGCACTTGGAAGGCAGAGGCAGGAGGACTGCTGAGTTTGAGGCTTGCCTGGGCTACATAGTGAGCTCAGGGCCAGTCTGAACTACAAAGCGAGACCCTGTCTCAATAAATAAGTACATACATACATACATACATACATACATACATACATACATACATACATAAAAGAGAGGACTTCAGGAACATGATAGAATACCAACATAGAAAACAAATGAAATCCAATAAACAGATTCAAACAGAAATTCAAGAGATTAAAAACTCCACTGAAAGCTTACATAGTAGAGCTAATGAATATGAACACAGAATTCCAGACATAGAAGACAAGACTGCAGTTAGAGACCAGGCAAGGAAAGATTTCTTAAAAATAGTAAGGGACCTGCCACAGACCTAGGCCAGCCACCCCATGGGACCTCTACTGCCCCTGAGTGAGCCAGGATAAGCACTTTGGAAACCTCACAGTAACTTCTGCTGCCTACAAGCAGCCTGCTCACCACCAAATTGAGGCCAGATGGCCCCTGGGACCTCCATTCCCTGTGGGTGAGTCTAGATAAGCACTGCAGAGGCCACACAGTGACTTCCACTGCCTGGAAGTAGCCTGCCTGCAACTGGATGCAGGCCTGATGCCCTGTGGGAGTGGCACTACCATTGGGTACATTTGAGTAAGCCAGGCAGAGGTCATGCAGGAACTTCCATCACACACTAGTAGACTTCAGTCATCCCACCCAGACCAGAAGCATGGAAGACCTTTCACCAACTGATGAGAGTATGCATACATGCCGTGGAGATTGCACAGTGACTTTTGCTACCTGTTAGCAGCCTATCTGCCATCAGACTCAGACCAGAAGCCTCATGGGAGCTCTATTCCTGTTTGCAAAAGTCTAGGTAAGCATCACTTAGGTTTTGCAGTGACTTACAGTGGTTTCCAGCACAATAAAAATGAGAAAAAATTCAAGAACCCAGACACAAAGATCATCACCACAGAGGAATTAAGGGAAAAGGGAAATGGAACAAAATGAAGCTCCATCACCATGACTCTGAACTGTTAACAAAAGCACATCTGTTAAAATGGAAATCAGAACTGATCTCTGAAATAAAAACAGAGATGCTGTCTACAATGAAAGACTTCATTAAAGAAGAGATCAGGAACACCTTAGAATCTGAGATAATAAAAGCAATGGAACAGGCCCTTACACACTGGAGCTGCGCTGAGATGGCCTAGGCTAGTGGGGCAGGAGAGGAGGCCAGCACCATTTCCTGTGCCCTTCCACACAAGAGCTGTACTGAGACAGACAAGGCAAGATAAACACTGAAGGAATATCCTTTTAACTAATGTGTTTAGCTTGGTATATTGTCATTGATGATGCTGATGCTGCGGTTACTCTTTTTATTCCTTCATTTTGAAATAACTACTTTTTTTCTTATTTTCCTACTTTGCTGGTATTAAATCTGTCCAACTTTCTGGGTTTTTGTCCTCATTATTGCTTACATCTTTATAGAAAAGGGAATCTAGCTTCTGTTTTCCATCTACTCCTAGGTCCCTCTATTTACCTCTTCTCCATACAACCTCTCCTGTCTTCCTCTCAGAACCAATACCCAGAAGTAAAAGACTCTCAGGCTTCACTATTTTTTCTTCTGTATTATTATAAGAAGGTGTGAAAAGTCTCCAATGGTCTTACAGCATACAGTTGGCAATGTTTTATAAGTCCTTTTAGCCTCTGTTACCCACTAGCATATATGAGGTTCTTGAGATCTACGTTATCTTCATAAATCTGCTAACCCTATTTCACTCTCCTCCTGTCTCCCTACTTCCCTGATTCTCCAGCAACCTTTTATTGCCACAGGTACTGGGGGTACATTTACAATCTCCATGTTGTATATACATTGTTGATTAATTCTAAATTTTGGCATATGGACATAGAGGTAACTCATGAGCTCAAAGTCTTCAGAATAGAAATTAACAAAACTTTTCATTTTATTTACTCTGTTTAATGCTGATATTGGCACTGATTGTATTATGGTAACAAAGATGCAGTGGATTGTTCTGTTCAAATACCTCCCATGTCCACAGTGAAGGAGATCATTAAAGAAGATATCAGCAAGATGATAGAATCCAAGAAAGTAGAAGCAATGGAACCTTATAAAGAGCTTCAAGCAGAGCTCCAGGTGATGATGAAGGAGAACAAAAGCTTGCAAAGTAGAGTGAGTGAAGAAGAGAACTGAATCTCCGACCTAGACGACAGCATAGCAGCCAATGAACAGGAAAGACATAATCTATGAAAAATAGCAAGGGACCATGAGAAATCAATCCAACAGCTTCTAGATGACTCAAAGAAAAATAATATAAGACTGATTGGAGTCACTGAGGAAGCAGGAGACAGTGTAAAGGCAAAAAAAACTGTTATCACAGATAACGGCAGAAAAATTCACAGGAAAAGAATTGGACATATAGAGAAATGAGGCATATATGACTCCAAAAGGTCGTGAAATAAAAATATCTATACGTAGGCATATAATTATCAAGGTTCCAAATACACAAGAAAAGAATGAAACACTAAAAGTAGTGAGAAAAAGGAAGAAAATCACCTACAAAGGGAAGCCCATTAGGATCACAGCAGACTTTTCAACACAAACACTCAATGGAAGGAGAGCCTGGAGGGAAATGTTTCAAGCATTGCAGAAAAACAACCTCCAACCTACACTATTATATCCTGCAAAACTATCATTCAGAAAAGATGAGGGAATAAGATACTTCCATGATAAAGAACACCTGAAAAACTTCACAAATACAAAACCTGCACTCCAAAACATTCTGAAGAATATCTTGGAAAAACACAGAAAGTTCCATACCCACAAGACCCAGCAGAGTGAACTCACTGGGGCAAACAAGAAACTAAAGAGAAAAGGGGAAAAGGAAAGAAGATAAGAACCAAGAACGGGAAAACATGGCAGCTCTATATATGTCCATATCAGTCATAACCATTAATGTCAGTGGACTCAATGGGCAGATTGAAAGACACAGACTAGCACACTGGATGAAGAAGCAAGATCCTACAACCTACTGTATACAGGAAACACACCTAATTCAGAAGGAAACCCATAGACTGAAAATAAAGGGTTGGAAAATAATCCTCCATGCCACAGGAAACTGCAAAAAAGCAGGAGTGGCTATCTTCTTCGCAGATAAAATAAATTTCAAACCCAAACTGATTAAAAGAGATAAAGAAGGTAATTATATTCTCATACAGGGAACAATCCAAGAGAAAGAAATAACAATCACAAATATTTATGCACCAAACTCTAATGCACCTAACTATATAAAACAAGCATTAATGGACATGAAAAGCCAGATAACCATGAATACAATAGTAGTAGGGGACTTTAATATTCCACTGTCACAAATTGACAGATCAACTAGACAAAGAATCAATAAGGAAATACTTGAGCTAAATCAAACTTTTGAGCAAATGGACTTATTAGATGCCTACAGAATATTTCACCCTACAAAGCCAGAGTATACCTGCTTCTCAACTGCTCATGGATCATTCTCCAAAATAGATCACATTCTAGTTCGTAGATCAGGATGAAGTAAATGCAAAGGAATTGAAGTTATCCCCTGCCTGCTATCAGACCATAGTGCCTTGAAACGAGCTGAATAGCAAAAGAAATTCCAAGATCCTCACAAACACATGGAAATTGAACAGCACTCTGTTGACCAACCAATGGGCCACAAAAGAAATTAAAGAAGAAATTAAACAGTTTCTACAACTAAATGACAATCCCAGTACAACATACAGGAATTTATGGGACACAATGAAAGCAGTTGTACGAGGGAAATTCATAGCAGTGAATGCTTACACCCAGAAAATGAGCAAACTCAAATAAAAAATCTAATGATGAACCTCAAGCTATTAGAAAAAGAGGAGCAAGACAAACCTAAAGCTCGTACTAGGGAGGAAATTATAAGGATCAGAACAGAAATTAATGCAATGGAGACAAAGAGAACAATACAAAGAATCAGTGAATAGAAGCATTGGTTCCTTGAAAGGATAAATAAAAGTGACAGACCCTTAGCCAATCTTATCAAACAAAGGAAGGAAAAGGTACAAATCCATTCTACTAGAAATGAAAATGGGGAAATCACCACAAATTCAGTGGAAGTCCAAAGGATAATAAATACATACTTCAAAAATTTGTGTTCCGAAAAGATGGAAATCCTAGAAGAAATGGATAGATTCCTAGACACAAATAAACTTCCAAAGCTAAACTAAGAGGATATAAAAATGTCAAACAACCCAATTTCAATCTGTGAAATTGAAATTGTAATAAAAAACCTACCACAAAAGAAAAGCTTTGGTCCTGATGGCTTCACTGCTGAATTCTACAAAACTTTTAAGGAAGACTTAATACCAGTACTTCTCAATCTCTTTAACGAAATTGAAAGGGAAGGAGTACTCCCAAAATCATTCCTTGAAGCAACCATCACCTTGATCCCAAAGGCATGGAAAGATCGCACCAAAAAAGAAACTGCAGGCCAATCTCTCTAATGAACACTGATGAAAAAATCCTCAATAAGATACTTGCAAACAGAATATAGAGAGTTATCAAGAAAATCATACACCCTGATCAAGTCGGATTTATCCCAGGGATGCAAGGCTGGTTCAACATACGTAAATCAATCAATGTAATACACTATATTAACAGACTCAAGGACAAAAACCGTATGATTTTCTCAATAGACGCAGAAAAAGCATTTGACAAAATCCAACACCCATTTATGATCAAAACCCTACAGAGAATTGGAATTGATGGACTTTATCTCAATTTAATACAAGCTATTTATGAGAAACCAACAGCCAGCATCATACTTAATGGGCAAAACCTGAAACCTTTTACACTGAGGTCAGGAACGAGACAAGGATGCCCGTTGTCACCACTCTTGTTCAATATAGTACTGGAAACATTAGCCATAGCAATCAGGCAGGACAAAGATATAAAAGGAATAAAGGTAGGAAAGGAAGAAGTTAAATTGGCATTACTTGCTGATGATATGATACTCTATCTTGAAGATCCTAAAAACTCAACCAAGAGACTGCTAGACTTAATTACCAAATTTGGTAGTGTTGCTGGATAAAGGGTAAATGCTCAAAAATCAATAGCCTTTGTCTACACAAACAACAGATTCACTGAAAGAGAAATTGGGGAGGCAATCCCTTTCACAGTAGCACCCAGAAAAATGAAATATCTAGGAATCAACCTAACAAAGGAAGTGAAGGACCTCTACTCTGAAAACTATAGGACTCTGAAAAACGAGATAGAAAAGGAGATCAGAAAGTGGAAAGACATCCCTTGTTCCTGGGCAGGGAGAACCAACATCATCAAAATGGCTATACTCCCACAACTACTATACAGATTCAATGCAATTCCAATTGAAATTCCAATGCTATACTTCACAGAGCTAGAGAAAATAATACAAAAATTCATCTGGAAACGCAAGAAACCTAGAATAGCAAAAGCAGTTCTAAGCAACCACAACATGGAAGGGCGTATTACAATCCCCAATTTAAAACTCTACTATAAAGCTGCTGTGATAAAAACTGCATGGAACTGGCAAAGTAACAGACCCGAGGACCAGTGGAATAGATTAGAAGACCCAGAAACAACCCCAAATGCACTAAGCCACCTTATCTTTGACAAAGGAGCCAAACACCCTCAATGGAGGTAAGACAGCCTGTTTAACAAATGGTGCTGGAAAAACTGGGCTTTAACCTGCTAAAAACTAAAGCTAGACCTATCTTTTTCATCATGCACAAAACTAAATTCACAGTGGATATGAGACTTAAACATTAAAACAGAAACAATAAGCCTGCTGGAAAACAGGTTAGGCAAAACTAACGTTGGAGACATTGGCTTAGGCAGAGACTTTATGAATAAAACCTCTATAGCACAAGAACTAGCAGAAAGAATCAACAAGTGATATCTCATCCTACTGAAAAGCTTTTCCACAGCAAAAGAAGTCACTGGCACTGCTAAAAGACAACCAACAACATGGGAAAAGATCTTTACTAGCTGTTTATCAGACAAAGGGCTATTATCTACAATATATAAAGAACTTAAACAGATCAGCCTCCCCAAGTTCAAAGACCCAATTCAAAAATGGACATCTGAAATGAACAGACACTTCGCAGAGGAAGAATTCAAAGCAGCTAAGAAACATATGAAGAAATGTT
Organism: Thryonomys swinderianus; assembly: GCA_004025085.1. NCBI lineage: Eukaryota > Metazoa > Chordata > Mammalia > Rodentia > Thryonomyidae > Thryonomys > Thryonomys swinderianus. The sequence goes on along the minus strand of PVIC010011860.1, from coordinate 1,673 downwards.
CAACATCACTGGTCATTCGAGAGATGCAAATGAAAACAACACTGAGATTTCATCTCACTCCACAAAGAATGGCCGCTATCACAAAAACAACCAACAATAAATGCTGGCGAGGCTGTGGGGAGAAAGGAACCCTTCTCCACTGTTGGTGGGATTGTAGACTTGTGCAACCATGGTGGAGGTCTGTGTGGAGATTTCTCAGAAAACTAGGACTAGGGGTCCCATTTGACCCTGCTGTCCCCCTGCTATTAATATACCCAAAAGAATTTTAAAAATCACATTGGAAAGACAGATGTACACCCTTGTTCATAGCAGCTCAGTTTGTGATAGCTCAATCTTGGAAACAACCCAATTGTCCACCAACTGGAGAGTGGATAAAGCAGATGTGGTTTTTTTTTTAATAAAATGGAGTATTATTCTGCCTTAAAGAATGAGAAGATTGATTCATTTATGTGCAAATGGATACACCTGGAGAACACACTAATAAGTGAAATAAATAGATCACAGATAGGCAAATACTGGATCTTTTCTTTGATATAAGCACCTGTAGATGCAAATGAGCTCTAGAAAGTATGACAGTTTTTGTAGAATGGGAAGTTTCCAAAGGAAATTTGGTGTGGGAATGTAATGAGGGGAAGGAATAAATGTGATTCTGAGGGAAAATAAAAAAGCATGTATATAGCAGGTGGGGAGGTGTGGTTGGGTAGGGATGTGGGTAAAAAGGTTAACTGTGTCGTATATTGGTACAAATTCCCCATGTTATGTGTGATTGTGAGATGTATATAAATTATACCAATAAAGAATTTTTTTTAAAAAGTTATGTATGAGAAACTAACAGCCAGCATCATCCTAAATGGTCAAAGACTGAAACCTTTCACACTAAGATCAGGAACAAGACAAGGATGTCCACTGTCACTGCTCCTGTTCAATATAGTGCTACAAACATTAGCCATGGTAATTAGACAAGAAATAAATAAAATGAATAAAGATAGGAAATGAAGTTAAACTGTTATTATTTGCTGATGACATGTTACTCTATCTAGAAGATCCTAAAAACTCAACCAAAGAACTGCTAGACTTAATCGCAAAATTTAATCATGTAATTGGATACAAGGTCAAGGATCAAAATATCAATTGCATGTTTATGCACAAATAAAAGATTGAAAAAGAAATTGGGGGGTCAGTTCCTTTCACAACAGCGCCCAGAAAAATGAAATATCTAGGAGTCAATCTAACAAAAGAGGTAAAGGACCTCTACTCCAAAAACTACAACACTCTGAAAAAAGAGATTGAACAGGATATCAGAAAATGGAAAGACATCCCTTGTTCCTGGATAGGAAGAACCATCATCATCAAAATGGTTATATTCCCACAACTGCCATATAGACTCATTGCAATTCCAATTAAAATCCCTAGAGCATATTTCACAGATCTAAAGAAAATCTCCCAAAAATTCATCTGGAACCACAAGAGACCTAGAATAGTAAAAACAATTCTAGGAAATGAGGACATGGCAAGGAATATCACTAACCCCAACTAGAAACTTTATTATAAAGCCACTGTGATAAAAATGGCATGGTACTGGCAAAGAAACAGACCTCAGGATCAGTGGAACATATTAGAAGACTCAGAAACAACTCCAGATACACTAAGCCACCTTATCTTTTTTTTTTTTT
>PVIC010011859.1:0-40673 GCA_004025085.1 Thryonomys swinderianus | reverse complement strand
AAAGAAAGAAAGAAAGAAAGAAAGAAAGAAAGAAAGAAAGAAAGAAAGAAAGAAAGAAAGAAAGAAAGAAAGAAAGAAAGAGAGAGAGAGAGAGAGAGAGAGAGAGAGAAAGAAAGAAAGAAAGAAAGAAAGAAAGAAAGAAAGAAAGAAAGAAAGAAAGAAAGAAAGAAAGAAAGAAAGAAAGAAAGAAAGAAAGAAAAAGAAAGAAAGAAAGAAAAGCTAAGAAAAAAAGACTCTCCGGCCTTCAAGGAATAACCAGACAAGAATGCTCCTTTCTGATCCCCAAACACTCTTAGAAATTTGAAGCTTCAGTTTTTCCCTAATCCTTTGGCAGCCTTCATCTGAATAAGCATTTATGTCAGTGTTTGTTTCGTTCTTTCTCTTTTTGTTGTTGTTGTTTCATGTAATCTCTGTTGGTAAAACACTGACATTGGTTCCAAAGTGTGCATTCCTCAGCAGAATCAAGGTCTGCACACAGAAAGGTGGTAAACACAAGACTTCACGAAGGGATTGCAGGGGCCTGAGGAATCCTAGACTTCTACAGACTAGAGAACAACGGGCCCCATCACCCTCTGCAGCATCTTCCGCTCTCCGATGAAGCAGCACTCTAAGGATCATGGAAACCACCAATGTTCTTGCTAGACATCAGTTTCCTTAGAGAAAAAGACTGGCCCATGAGACAGAATAAAATAGTCCTCCATTTGAAGTCTACTTTCAAATCTTTCTGTGGCATCCAACAATCCTGCCAGGCTCAGGTATGGCCATTTTTCCGATAGGCAGAGAGGCTGTCCAACAAGGCTAGTAAGGGGGTTCAAAATAACACAAAGTTGCTGACACATGGCACCGTCAGGGATGTCAGCTGCCCATATCAGCCTCTGCTCTGCACTCACTCACACTCTCTGGGAATAACCAGAAAAGTAGCACCATTGCCACGTCCTCTCTATGTACCCACATCCCCTCCAGCGTTAATTCCCGTGAACTCTTTCCCGGCAAGACTGCTGATGGCTGAAGTCCCACACTCTTCTCCCGGCGAGTTCTGGTCATCGTCATACCAAAAGTTTCTCTGATAAGAGAGTAAAATCTCTGTAAAACATGATTGGTCCTTGGGAAAGGAGAAAAAGCAAGCACCCACCCCCATCACCACTTCTTAATCAAATGCTCAGGAATAGAAAGCCCAATCAATACCAAGCCCCTCTGTCACCATTTTATGAGGTGATTGCATGTGCTCATATCTTGCACCACTCTCCAGCAAACAAAATGGAGTGCTATAGTTAATTGAAAAACAGCTCTGCCCTGCCTGCCATAATTGACATTAAGTACTGTTTGGGGTAGGAAATCAGCTATTTCCAATTGATATTAAACGGGAAATCATTTAACATCAATGGATATAAACCAGGCACAATTGTGCTGAATTAGGGAGAAATGCTTTGGCTCATGTTAAAAAGTGTTTCTGTGAAGTGGGATTTTTCAGAGTAAGTGAATATTAAGTCAGCTTAATACCTGCATTAGGAAAAGAAGAAACCACTTCTCAACCTCCCCTCAGGCTTATAAGAAAACTGCCAAATGCTCTTTTGGAAGGAGCCATGTTCTAAGGTGGTCTTGTTTTTGAAAAACAACATAGAGAGAAGGTATAATCTGGGGGAGCAGATGAAAGCAGAAAGAATGTCTCCTGCAGACTTACCCAATGTTGTTCACTATGATGCTTAACCAGAAACTGGAGCCTTATGGAAAGGAATACATGGGGACTATCTTGATCGCCTTCTCAGAATCAGTGGTAAGAGCCACGCCAATGATATGAGAAAATGCATATGATAGGAGAAAAATAAATAAGACACAGATATGGAATGGTAAAAAAAAAAAAAAAAAAAAAGAAAAAGAAGAAGAAGAAGCCATTGAAGCTCCCCTCTCTACTGAGTTCCTTTTTACAATGAAGGGCATATCATGGCTTCTCCTCAGCATGTGATATGCTGGCACTGACAGTCCTAATGAAAGCAGGGCAAACTTTTAGTCAAATAGTTCTGTCTGGTACCTTATCGACTGGGTCTTTATGAGTCTGCCCATTATTCTCTGAAGAGAGAGACACAAGATCCAACTTCTGATCCTTCACGTCTTCCACAGGAATGAGAGGGGCAAAAGGAGAAGCTGGATACAAATTAAGAATACAACAAGAAAGAGACGGTGAAAGCCTGTGGGGCAGAACAGATAAAACTGGAATGTGTGGGGCAAGGAGAAACAAGAAAGGCAGGGAACACATAGTGGGGAGCTTTCCAGGGTCCTCAGGTAGTCTGTGGCTCATCTCAAAGGTAAAGAAATTATGCTTCAAAGAAGTTCTGTGAGATGTTTCAGGCCATAGAGCTATTTAGTGTCAGTACCTAGTCTAGACCTGTTTTCATTCACTGTTCATGTTAAGCAACTGATGTCACCCCAGGAGTATAAATACAATGAGAAAAGAAGAGAAAAAGTGTCTTAGAAATCTAGCCTATCTTCAGTTTCTACTGTGAGTAAACTGAACACCATACCAATCCCTGGATTGACCTCATGAGGAACTGGCAAAGCCCAGGACAGAGTTTATCAGCCCCGAGAGTCTTCTTCCCGGAGTAGGATCAGTAGCAGAGCCAGGCCCCTGGGCCTCCCAGCCCTTGCCTTATTGCTGCAGGTGCACTACCCACCCATCGGTTTTGTGAGGCCCACACATCAGCCAGGCTTTGTCCCTGGCAGAACTCTTAGTCATGAATGTGGAGGCAATCTCAGAGGCCTTATCTTTTAAAGTGGGTCTTGTATAGAAATGAAATGTATCCTTTCTAGCCCCTTAGAAAAAGAAGCTACATGTGTATTTTTAAAAATTACATATCTCACAAACCTGTCATCTAACAGGGAGACAGCCTGATCCACAAGGGAGGTAAACTTAAGAGCAAAAGGTGGAAAATCTTCTTTATGGCTTGTCCCTTTTTCATTAGACCCAAAGCTGGCTCTCTTATGATGCTGTGCCCTAAAATGAAGCATCCGATAAATGCCTACCTTTAGAAAAGCCTCCTCAAAGGAGGCATAGGAATCAATAGGGTACTCGTACAATCTGCAATGTTTGTGCCAGGAGTAAAGCTGTGTAGAGAGGGGTGAGAAAGTTGTCTTGGGTTTTACATTCTATGCTTTTGCTCCTTGGTCAATGATTTTCACAACTGTTTGTAAGATGGTGTTGAATCCTGTCCACACCCCAGCCCTCTGGTCATGTGGGACAATTGTGTGGCCATAACAAGCACCCAGAATATATTTAGCTGAACCACGTCTGCTTCAATCAGGAGCACATATAGTAACATGCAGGATGATGAATATGTAAAGCCCAAGCTAATCTGTTCATTTTATTTATTCATTAAAAATCAACAAGTAGGCCTAGGGATTTAGCTCAAGTGGTACAGCGCCAACCTTGGACACACAAGGACCCGAGTTCAATCACTATACGGCAAAAAAAAGAAAAGAAATCAACAAGTTAACACTGAGTATATTCTCTGCACCAGAATGATGCCAAATCCAGAGATGAATGCCATATTCTCTTCTGAAGACTTGTGTTAGTAACAGTCCTGTTTGGGAGAAATAATTGGAAGGTCAAAACTGAACAGGAGTTCCTGCCTGCCTACAGACTTTGGACTTAACTCACCTTCACCTCTGGTAACAACAAGAACTCTGGTGGCCCCACATGCTGTGATGCTTCAGGGTGGAACTACTCCACTGCTGGTGTCTGCCCTGCCCTCTGACTCTTTGTTACATTTTGTTACTCTACAGATGCTGAATAAAAGGTGTGGCAGGGGTCTTTTGGGGGCCTGGGGTATTTTGCTACTCAGAGTAGCATGAGTCAGTCCCACGCTCAGCTTCTCTAAGCCTCATTTCTGCCTAATTATTATTTCGCCATGTACTGTCTACACACAGGAGACTAGAACCTAATGCAAAGGTTCTAGTTACATTCCCATGTTTCCCATAGACTTGCATCTTACAGAATTTACTGAATCTTACTCAGTGCCTAGAAATAACACTCGAGAAGAGGGCTAACATTGGCAGAGCTGTCTCATTCTGTCGTTTACTTATTTTTAAAAGATTGTTGATACCTTTTGCCATAGGACCTTTGCATATGCCAGTCCCTTTTCCTGAGAGGTTCTTACTTGTTAGCTTCCTTCACCAAGCTAACTCTATGCAGCCCTCATACTTTGTTTCCATAGGTCTGCCTCAGAGAAACCTTTTGCATCCACCCTGCAGGAGCTTTTCTTGTCCGGTATCTTCTCTCTCCTCGGTTTATGATTATACTTTTGTTCATGTGTCATTTAATGTTTATTACTGTCTTTCCTTGCCTCACTGGACAAAGAACTTGGAAGGATAAGGATGGTAGTTGTTTTTGTTCAATACTGAATCTCATGCTAAGGTCTAAAACATCTTGGATACCTAGTAAAGACTCGTTGGTCTGTGTTGAATAAGTCAGGAGAAAAAAAAACAGAACACTTTTATCAATATAATTTATATTGAATACAAGTGGGGATGTAAGTGCTCACCTTAAGCAGAAGCCTTAAGAAAGACCTTTCTTGCCCACCTAACAGATAACCAGCCTTCATTCACGTTCTATTACATCATCCTATCTTGTCCTCATCACAGAGCCATGCTACATTCTTCATGCTACATTTCTGAAACGACCTGTATCACTTCACTGAACACTTCACCCCTTCCCACTGTATATGCTCGAATCAGGTCTGGGTTTAAAGGAACAGATGCTTAGGTTAGACCTGGCACTGCTTAGACCACACTTCAGCCAGCTGCACAACCCAGAAAAAAGCTTCCTCAGCTGTGGGCTAGTTGGAGAAACGGATAGTGAAGAGATGTGCTTGTCAAATGCTTGGTATTTGTAAATTTTAACTCTTTTGAAAGAGAGTCTTCACCAATGTGATAGCATTGAGCATCTTGCCATGAGGAAAAAATTCTGGGTTATGCAGTGGGCCCAAAGTGCACTCCTCTGTATCCCTATAAGGTATACGCACACAATGAAGACAGCACAGAGGCCAAAAGAAGGGAGGTAAGGTGGCCACAGAGGTACAGATTGGAGTGATGCAACCATACGACAAGGAGCAACAGCATGAACTGAAGCTGAAAGAGGCAAAGAACAAACTTTCCCCTAGAGCCTTTAGAGGTAGCATAGCCCATGAAAACCCTTAAATCAAATGGGAGCTTTCAACCAGCCTCAGAGTAGTTGAGTCCCTGCCTCACGTTTTAGTAATCTGAAAACACAAAAACATTCCCAATGTACAGTGACTGTTTTTCTACCTGTGATGTAGATGCCCTTGTGTCATTTACTCAGTGCCCGAATAATGTCAGGAAAGCCAGAGGTGCGCCTCAGCTCTTTGAGGGTAAAGATCGGGGTTTCCGCCTTAGGATCCTCAAGCTCAGGCCAGTACCAGCCATGCAATAGATACACAGTGAATTCTAAAATGAAGGAGCTCTTGGGTTGTTACAGTTTAGACAACTTCACCCACTCAGTGGAAAAAAGAGGGCAGAGGGTTCAGAAGGGAGGAATGACAAACATTTAATACTTTTCCATCTGTGAATAGCAAACCTCACTCAAACCTCACTCACACTGATGCTAAGGATAATGCTGACACTGCTCAAAAAACACTGGGTGATCCACGTGCAGTAGGTCAGTAGAAATAGAAGACTGGCATCGGGTTGGGCCGGCTATCATACCAGCTCCGTTGTCCGACGACCTCGGGAGGGTGAGTGGGAATGCCTAGTCACAACTTCCAGACTCTGTGTGGGTTGAGAAGCTTCCCCCTTTATTGTCATCTGCATCACTGTGGCTTCTTAAAGGGTCACTGTATCTATTTACCTGCCAGAGGAGAGAAAGGGAGAGAGAGAGAGAGAGAGAGAGAGAGAGAGAGAGAGAGAGAGAGAGAGAGAGAGAGAGAAGAAGAAGCACCTGGAGAAAGGTTTGGCCACAGAAACCGCTATCAAAGGATCACTGCCAATATCAAGCCCTGAGATGGCAAAGTAATGGTTATTCTCCTTCCATATTCCTTCCATTCCAATTGCTTTTAAACTTAACAAGTGATATTCCTTAATGACTCCTGCATCACACATTCTCAGAATGTCGGCATGGTTTTTTGTTGTTGTTGTTTGCTTTTCACTATAAGCCAGGGCATAACCAGACTAGTTCTAAATACATTAAAATCAAAGAGGTCTACTTCATTCTGAGAGTGATGTTCATTCAAGGGATTAATGTAGGTTAAGCTAAAAGTTAGTCTCATGACTCATGTCCATTTTTGCATTTTCTCCTGGCACGAAGTACAGTTCTAGGCAACACATGATCTATTCTGAGAGCTCCCTCTATACGGAGGTGGGGTCATATTTCAAGCTTGTTTAAACCTGTTAAAGTGATGACATTGGTAATTATGGCTATCAGAACAATATTAATGATAGACCTATTTCACACATGTAACAAATATTGTATAACCATACAAATATGAGTCACTTTGTGATATAAATCACAGTCAACGTAACAGACTAAAACTTTTCATGAATAATCTCTTTGCTGGAAAAGAGGATGTTTTCTTGTTTTATAAATTTTAGGTTAAATAATAGCTGTCAGCTGAGTTTAAAGCTGGATCAACATGCATAATCTCAGAGAGATGGGGAGCTTTAATTTAAGTTTCTGGAAAAACTGAAACTATATTTTAGGGGTTGCTGTCTTAAAGACCAAGAATCACATAGTTCGTAAAGTTTTTGATTCTATTGAAAAGATGGATAGAAAAGGTAGAGGAACCACCCAACAACCCAAAACAAATTCACTGGATATGACATATGGTATCTCCAATAAGTAGTACCTTACTCTCAGAAGTCCTTACTAACTCTCCAGGAAAAAGTTCAGCCCTTCTCAAAGTCAGACATTCATTCAGTCCATCCACCCGTTTATCAGGGTCAGGGCTGTGCCAGGCACTGTTCTGAGGACATGTGAGTAAACAAATCCTTTCTGCTTGCTCAATTTACATAGTAACAATGACCAGGAGCCAAAGGCAAAATACATCAGAGAGTTACTGTCAGGAAGTAGAGAACAAGACAGGATGCTGTAATAGAACTCAAATGAGAACTGGTCATTTGTCAGGTGGGCAAGGAAGGTCTCTCTCAGGGGCTTCTGATGAAAGTGAGCGCTTACATCCCCACTTGTACCCAAAAAGCAGATAAGAGAGTCAAAACGGAAGGAAGAGAAAGAGTAAGTGACTGTCAGAAAAAATAAAAGACCTGAGTGCTGAGACATTCCAAAAGTTTCATTTAAAAAAGTATAATGGGGCAAAGGTCAAATTCACAGCACTCTCACTAGCAACAGTGGAAATGTACCTCTAGCATTCTTAGCCAGAGGTTCATCTATTTCTTGTGCCTTCATGTCTTCCCATATAAGACCATACTTTATGAATAAAAGGCACCCCTGATAGTGTAAACCAACATTAGAGATGCTACAACACTAAAACATGCATGTCTTAAAATCTGCAAAATAAGATAATCAGGGCTTGCTCTCTGGGATCAGACAGTATTTGTTATTTCCTGGCTATTTCAGCATATTCCACAATTTTTACCTAGTTCACTTATTTTCACTCTCCCATTTCCTACTGTGCTTTTTGGAAGGCCCGTAGATGGTTATCACCATTCTTGCGGTGTCCCTGGGGCAAGATTTGGGGAGGAAGGAGACTCCTCTCTTTCACATTCACAAACTCCTCCTACCGCTAAGCACCTATTTTGAGCCAAGTCTCCACCTATTTCTGCCCTGGACTCCTCCCTCTCGTCTTTTGTCGTCTCCCTCACTCACACTGATCTTCAGACTCAGTGACACCTGTTTCCCAAGATGCCCTCATCTAGCAGTACCTGGGGTACACACTCAGCTTCCTGTCTGCCCAGCTGCTTTGACAGAGGACCCTCCTTTCCTGGTAGCCTCCTGTTCCTAGCAGCTCTCTCCAGCATGTCCAGAGCATATTAATATGAGCTAAATTCTCATTTTCTTGAAATTATCAACCTCTGTTCCTGTCTCCTGTGCATTGAAACCCTGCTCTGTTGATGAAATAACAAGGTATTTGCTCTGAATCCAAGGAGAATCCTGAAGTAAGAATCAGTAAACCACACCTCCTAATGTTGGGCAACAAAAGGTAAGCAATCCACATTCGGATTTAAGAGATTCCTGATTTGTTCTGACAGGGGGCTGAAGGAAGGGGGTCCATGGTGGCAGTATTATACCACATTCTAATGAAGAAGCATGCAACTCGACTTGTACCCAATCCGAGGCAGAAAGAGGATATTGAAATATCAAATAATTATCAACAACTTCTCACGGACTATATTTAAGTACTCAGCCCTCACTGTTTGACAAATGAATCTAGGTACAGAGAGGAGTTTTTGTTAACCTTTCTAAACAGAGTTACCTAAGTTAACAGAATCATCAAACAACTGAAATTCAGAAAGCAGATAATGTACCAAAGTCTCTCCTATTCAGTCTGAAAGTCAAATGCAGCCTGGCAGCAAGAGCCACCAACTTGGGAGGCTTGTCTCTGCGTTGTTCCTCAGCCAGCTCTGAGGATGCTGTACTCTGGCTATGCAAGGCATGTGTGAAAGGGTGAAGAGAGATTGGATTCACTAAGAATGTTTTGTGTACAGTTTAACCACCGTCATTCCTGTGATACTGAGTAGAGGGACATTCCCCACAATTGCTCAGCAAAGAAACCAAAAACTCTACAGACAGTTCAGAGAACTGTCAGTTAGGTATTAAGGGATTACTTTGAATGACTATTGGTTGTTTAATGAGACTCCATCAAATGAACAAATAAATGGAGAATGCTGACCCTAGAATTTGTGAATCGTCCCCCTTCTTTATCTCTACAAAGGACATACTATCTATTTTAAAACACACTTTGAGTTAGAAAAATTCTGATAATTTCCCCCTTTTCACTGTAAAGTAAAGAATGAAATAAAAGAGACTCATTAAATAGGAATAACAGAGTGGGAAACTATGATTAGCCCCACTCAGGGTTGGAGTTAATATTGCTTCTTCCTCGTTTTTTAATTATACTCCTGATTTTCTGTTTGGAGACATCATAGACCTGTTCTGGTAAATTGTCACACAACCACAAGTCAAATATGTGTTAAATATGAAAGATGGTGTCATTTTTATCTGATTTGTGGTTCATTCATGCACTGTTATCTACTTTTAATTAAATAATATAAAACACACTTGGTCAGCAGTTTGACTTTTCATTTCCTTCTAATGTCAGTAACTCAGTTTGATTGTCCCCACCTACCTGGAATTGCATTGTAAAGATACCACCCTTGCAGAGTCCTGATCCAGTATCTGGACAATTTAAGCCCCTGCTAAAAACAGACACTCTGTAGCCATCCCTGGGGAAAGAAGCATAAGAATATACCAAAAACACACTCCACTGAAAGCCTGGTGTGCTCTGTAGAAAGGGACCAGCAGCAGTTCTCACATCTTGCATTCTTTTGTTTCGTCCCTCTTCCCAGTGTCATGTCCCTTGTTGAGTTACAGTCTGCTAAGTTCATTAAAGATCCAGTGAGACTCCCATGGAATCGCCTAAGGCACTGGGAAAAAGAACTTCGCTTGCAGGTTGCTATGGACTTAGACAGTTTACTACTTCATTAAGGCTGCCTTTCCGCTGGGCAATATGCATAGTGTGAAGCCACTGGCTTCTTCTTGAGCCTCCTATTCCCAGCTCCATCACACTCTTCTGCAGAACAAAGACAGATTAAGCACAGAGGAGTAGGGAATAAGCCAAAACACTCCCAATTTCTGCTATTACTATTTCTGTTACCATCATCAAATCTAGCCAATTCATTCCACCAGCCTATTTGAAAGGACACTACTCTGACCGCATTTTCCTCTTTTCCATTTAGATTCAAATTAGATGGGACCCCTTAGAGGAAGTTTTGGCTACTGTGGAAAGCACAGAGCTCTGGCTGAAGAAATCCACATCCAGCCTCTCTCCTGAACAAATAGGAAATCTCTGTGGATTTTTTTTTCTGGAATAGTCTTGAAATTATCTCAAAAATAAAAGTTCTCAGGAAGAAACAATTCTGTTTGTAACTCAAATGAGAGTAAAAGAAATTAGCTAAGGGATAATAAACAGGAGGTGACCCTAAATGAAAATACTATTGTAAATAGGCTTGATTTGTTTACAGTTAAATGTATGATTGCAAAAGAAAAATAATTTTTCACCAAGCCATAGAACTTCAGCTTAATAATAATAATACTTAGCACTTAAACAAGCACTTTACTTCTGAAAAGTGCTTTACAAACATTAACTAATTAATCGTGAACACCCCAGTGAGGTAGGTAGGTATTATTCAAGTATTCTCTTGAATGTCCAAGCCAGGATTACAGCAAATCCAGAATGGGGTGTGTGTGTGTGTGTGTGTGTGTGTGTGTGTGTGTGTGTGTGTGTGCGCGCGCGCGCGCGCACGCGCGTGCACGTGTCCTGCTCCGTTCTTACTTAATGCAAGACTCTGTGGAATGTCTTATAAATAGGAAGAAGGATCATCTGGGAGATTTTTGAAGACTTTCCAAAACTGTGGCTTTGGAGTCTCCCTAACAGAGCCAAAACAATCTCTGAGGTGGCTTCCCTAAATCTTTCAAGGGGTTGGAGTGATAGGATAAGGAGTGGTCTGCAGACAGGAAGCCCACTACACCCTCCTTCTCCACATTCTTCAGTTGAGGTGTTTCAAGTCTCCTCTTGTTTGATAGAAAGACTAAAATCTCACTTGCAAAAGAATTTTGATTATGAATAAAGGGAGGGCAGACACACCAAATACAGCCCACCACAGAGCAGACTGGCAGCCCCAGCGACAGTCGAGCTGAACTCCAAGAACAGCAGGGCTGGCATCCCATGGTAAACCCCGTGAGAGAGTCAAAGGGACATGGTAGCAAGTGAAGTACAGAAGGCCGTGGGAGAGCCTTGTTGGAGCAGAGCGTTGGAGTTTCTCTTACAAAAATATGGTTGTGTTGGGCTAGGGATTTGTCACAGCGGTTCCAATGCCTGCCTCACAAGTGCAAGGCCCAAGTTCGATCCCCAGCACGAAAAGAAAAAAAAAAAAACAGTGGTGCACATTCAAAATACCCAGGATGAGCTGGGTCTGGTGACGCACACGTGTAATTCCAGGACTGTTGGAGGGTGAAGTAGGAGGAGCGCGAAATTCAAGCCCAGCCTGGAAAACTTAGCAAGATTCTGTCTTAAAATAAAAACAGAAGAAAAACAACAACAACAACCAGGCTTGGTTTTGCACCTCGGTGTGAAAGCCCTGGGTTCAATCCCCAGCACCACAACCATGTGAATGAAAACATAATCCCCATGAAGAGCACTACTCCATGATCTTGTGGCTGAAAGCATGATGACTTCAGCAGGGGAAGGCAGCTATTGAAGAACAGGTCTCTTTCCTGGGTCAGATAACAGACTGCCAAAAATGACCTTGGGTTTTGCATTGATTTCTTCATTTACTCATTAATAATAGCTAAAGTGTACAGAACATTTCCTTTGTGAAGGTCACTATGTTGAATTCTTTAGTTTTATTTGGTCATTTAATCTTCACCACAACCCCCGCAGGAATGTTCTACTATTAACCTCATTTAAAGATCAGTAAAATGAGGCTGAGAGAGGTAAGTAACTCAGCCAGTCACACAGTTGGTAAAATTTGGGATAAAAATCCAGACAAAACCCTAGTCTATATATTTCTATCCAATCTTACTATCTACTATTATTGTTTAAGTTTCTGCTTGGCAGAATGAGGTGCTAGGCAGACAAGTATGATTTTTGCTGTGACAGACATTAATAATAAAAATTTCCCCAATAAATATGTCATTTCCAATTGCAATCAGTATTGTGAAGGATAAAATCAGAGGGGATTTTTTAGTGACAAACAGGAAACAGAGCACAGATTAGGGAATCAGAGAAGGTCTCTCCTAGTAAGTAACATTTAAACTGAGATCTGAGAGATGACAGGCATTCACCAGGCAAAGAAGGAGCAGAACAACATTCCAGTGAAGGGAAGATGGGAAGGAAGACCCCAAGGTGGCACAGAGCTCTTGCAACCAACAGCAGACCAGCCTGGTGAATGGAGAGTAACACAGGGGAACAGCACAGGAGATGAGGTCAGATCAAAGAGAAAGGCCTATTCATCACACTGGCCCCACAGACCATTTCTATCAGTTAGCATTAAGTTCAACCACATATAACTTAGGTAAAATAACAGTGGCAAGAAAACAAAAGCATATTTATCTCACATGTAAAAAAAACAAAATAATCCAGCCGGGCATGGTGGCTCACACCTGTAATCCCAGCACTCAGGAGGCAGAGGCAGGAGGATTGCTGAGCTCGAGGCTTGCCTGGGCTACATAGTGAGCTGAGAGCCAGCCTGAACTACAAAGTGAGACCCTGCCTCAAAAAAAAAAAAATAATCCAAAGATAGGTATCCATGAACTAGAATTACAGCTTGATTCCTTCAAGACTAACTTTCATCTTTCTACACAGCTGTCCAGCATCCGGAGTCTACCTGACAGTCCTCATCGCAATCCAACTAGAGCAGTAGAGTCCACCTTCTTATTTGCATCCCAGAGATTAAGAAAGCCAGGCTAAAGGGATGCTCCACATCAGCTTTCCTAAAAGAGTCTCCCCAGAACTCCCAGAGAACATTAGCATCTACAGATCTTTGGCCACATCTGCTACATAGCCACACCTGTTGGCAAGGAAAGCAGAGAAATGTAATTGTGCAATCCTGAATATTCTGTTACTTAGAAGAGAAAATGGGTACCAGGTAGCCACAAGGAATCTGCCATGTGAGGATATAGTTTATATTCCACACTAAGAGTAATAGAAAGAGTATGCAAGTATTTTAAAAAGTGAAGTAATGGTGTGTGTAGAAACTTTGGCTGCTTTGTCGTACTAGACCACAGAGCAGGTAAGAATGGGAGTAGAGTTCAAATTAGAGATTATGCATGTGATCTAGGGGAGATATGCTCTGGCTTTGATGGAGGTAGGAGCAATGGAAATGAGAAAACATGGTGGAAATGAGATATGTGTTGAGATGGCAAGAATGGAAATGTTTCTGTATTTGATATGGGGATGGAGCTGTGGGAACTTTCAAGGATGATGCCTAGCTCACATCCATCTGGCAGGAGGTGCCACTTACTGAAAGGGGAAATACTAGAGAAACGGAAGGCGTGGGTGAGGAGGAAAGAGAGATTTTAGTTCTAGACATCTTAAATTTAAAATGCAAGTGAGAGATCCAACAGAGGATATAGACAGTCGACAGTTGGACTACAGGCCTAGAACTCAGAAGAAAAGTGGAAACTACAGATAAATATTTGGGAACTATTGCCTAGAATTGGTGTTTAAATCACTAGAACTAAAATAAATTATCTTCAGAACAAGATATAAAACAGAAAAGGAAATGTAGGTCTTAGGGGACACAACAGTTAGGACAAATAGAGAGTCATGCACAAAGAGAGCTCCAAGAATAACAGAGTATAAGAGACCCAGCAGAGATTGGATCCACTGACAAATACTGCTAAGAGAAAATCAAGTAAATTGAGTGCTGAATAGTCCACATTAGAAGAAGTACCATGGAAGTCACTGGTGACTTTTACAAGAGCAGCCAGGAGTGATGGAGAAGACACAGGGGTGTGTGTTGAAGAAGGACTGTACAATGAGAAAGCGAAAGGGAAGCATTTGTATAAACCTTTCATTTAGCTCAGCAACTGTCTTAGTTACTTTTCTCTCCTTGCTAAGACACAATACCTGGCACCCAAACTTAAAGGGAGAATGGTTTACTTGGCTCACTCTAAAGGTTTCCGTCCATAATCAGCCAGCTATAATGCAGGGACTGCCAACAGGCATCACAGAAGAGAAACAACATGATGCTCACAAAGTAGCAAAAGCAACAAGAGAACCTTAGCAGCCTCTTTCCACCTGTTTTATCTTATCTACCAAGACAGAGGCAGCTACCATACCAATCTATGTTCTGGTTTACCCATCACACATCCTTAATCCCAGTAACACACACTCTAGATTCAACCAATTGAAAAAGTCAACTATGACTACATGAGGTTTTGGGGGGATATCTAGACCCAAACTATGATGGCCATGAGGTACCATTAGGGTAGAAAGTAGAGGAAAGAGATTGGTGAGATTAAGGGAAAATAAATATTTTAAGAGAGAAGCTATTGATGTTTGCTCACAAGTCAATGGAGTGAGTCCATAAGAAAGGTAAACGTTGAAGATGGAGCAGAATGAAGGAGGGGATGGTGAAGATCATTGTCTAAAGAAAAAAAGAGGGCTGAGATCTAGAGAACAGATAGAAGGGCCAGTTTTCCACAAAAGTTTACACATTTTCTCAATGCCACAGTTAGGAATCCAAAAGAACAAGAGTGATGATGATAGAGATAAATAAGAGAAATCTTTGTCTACAGTTTTGGCTTTTGCTGGAAATGTAAATTGCAACTATAAGAAACCAGAACCCAGCTCTCTGATGTATATAGATAAGAAAGGTCAACAGCATGCTGAGGTGGCATCCTAAAGATACAGACATTCCTGTACACCCTGGGGAGAGTACAGATGGGTGTGATCTCTGTGGAGAGAAATCCAGCAGCATCAACTATCCTGCAGGTGATGTACTATTTAACCCATCTCTCATATTTCTAGGAAATTATCTCACAAATATACCAATACTTACAAAATTCCCAGAGGTGTGAATATTCATTCTCACATAGTCTATTAATAAAAATATTGTAAATAACAATTACCAATAGATTGGTTTAATAAATTAATGTATCATTTAAAAGAAAAGGGATGCTCTCTACTTACTGAAAATGGATTCATCTATGACTTATGTATAGTTAAGTAAAAACCAAAACCAAAGGCTACCATGGATGTGAAAGAATCTATGGTTGGAGAAAGAGGAGGAAAAGAAGAAAGAATCTACACACACATTTACTTTTATATACATGAATTGCCCCTAGAGACATACACAGTGAGGGCCTGAGAGGCTTATTAGAAGCATAATTAGGAATATGGAGAACTGGAATAGAATATATATTTTCAGATCTTTTTGCATTTTGAATAACTTGAATATACAGATTAAAACAAAGTAAATTAAATTATGTTTAAGTCAAAGACAGGATCATTTATCTATATAATATGAGTTTTTGTATTTCCCTGATGTGGGAGGCAGGGCTGATGAAAGAGAGGATGCACTGGTCAGTGGGGAGCGTAGGAGGGCGAGCTTACCGTTGTGTACATCACACACACACACACACACATATATATTATATAAAAGGAGGAAAACACTGAGCAATGTTGAATGCCTGATGGTGGTAAAGATCTATTTATAACAGAATCGGACCATTTGATCACGTGGCAATATCTTTCTCGTTTCTTTCCTCCTTCCTTCCTTCTTTTATCTCCTCCTTTTTCTCTCATTTTTTCTTTATACCACCAATTTTCTGCTGTTTAAGGTAGATATAAAGACAGTATATTGCTAAGCTGCTCTACACAGAATTCCCTAGCAAGTGAGAAGAAAAGAAGGGATATGAGTATGTTTACAAAGTATGAAATAATAAACTAGATAAGTAACATGTGAACAAAGTAAAAGACAGAAGGTAGAGGAGCTGTTAGATTCAGGTTATAATAAGGTTTCCAAGACTTCTGGTGAGAAGTATGAGCACTGAATAGTTTTTTGTTTTGTTTTGTTTTTTTGCGGGGGGGGGGATGGTCTGGGAGTAGTCAGAAGTAAGCAATTATATTAAGAATAAGGAAAGGAATGGAAGGAGAAAAATGTAGATAACAAAGTCAGAAGAATGTAGCCAGAAAGAGTCCCAAAATAAAGTCAGCAGGGCATTGTTTCTCTAGACTGACTCTATCTTCCAAGTATGGACTCTGCAGGACAATGCTAGCTATACTCTGTGCTTAGGAAAAGGACATCCAAAGGGCTTGACTTGGATCGGGCAGGGCTACAGGGGCATTCCTTCAATCAAATTAAAATGGAAAGGGAGTCCTTAGACATATAGACAATAACAATGTGATGTGTGTGACAGTAATCAAGAGCATTAGCATTGGGGTTTGCCTGGGAGAAAGAAGGACCCAGAAGGGAATCCCAGGAGAGCAGTTTCATGACAAGCACTGTCTAATGCACATTCCTAGGTGTTCTATCATGTGTTCTATCACATTTCTGGTATGATCCTGAAAGTCACAACTCATATGCTTTCCATGACTCCAGATTACCCACACAATGATCTGAATTTTAAAGAATATGGCAAGAACCCTTCTCGCTTTGCCCCAGTCAGCTCTATCTGGATTCAGTAGCTTTGGTGTCTTGCTTACATTCAGATGGATGTGTTCCTGGGCCCAAGATTTTCATTATTATACCTGCTTCCATATTTTTGCTCATGTAATCTGCTCCCTTGGAATAATCTTCCTCCCTTTTTCTCCTCAGATTTCCAAAGTCTATGTCAAGCTCCACTTTCCCTCCAAAGCTATCTGTCCAGCAAACTACAGGACCCAAGTTATAGTTGCACAAAAAAACACCCAGCTTCCAACCGTGGTTCCAGTTCTGTCAGCCTGAAGCCTGGGAGCAACCTCCATGCATCCATTTGTACTGTAAAGGAAGTGAGCACTGGCCTGGGGTCTCCTGGGGCTGCAGGCGAGAGGCCATTTTCCTTGTTTTCAGGGGACCAATTTCAAGCCCTTGAAGATGAAGTTTAAGTCATTTCCTGACCATATACTAGTTCAGTTCCTCCACTACTCCAGCCAGGTTCAACTCTTCAAATATAGTTTCTGAATTAATAATTTCTTTCAGCTTTGATATCTTCATTTGAGAGTTCAAGAAGAACTGAAAGATTTTTTTAAAGGAAATGGGAGAAGGCATGCTCAAGGGGACATTATGGTGGAAAGACAAGAGCTGTAACTTTCAAAAACGCATCTGGATGAATGAGCCTAACTTCCTATGACTAATATCCCCCAAACATTAAGCTAATGATTAAATTTAAAAATGCAAATCCCCAAGATGTCATATGCTGCTGGGCGGACTGATGGAAAGGAGCCTTGCAAACAGTCCCCACATTGTGTGGGGAGCTGGAAAGGAGATGTGAATGAAAACAACAGAGCCATATGGTCCTAGCCAATGGTCAACAACCAAAAATTCAAATCAAAGGACAGAGAAAGCTCCAAAGCTGTGAAACAATGTGTTCTCTCCTGTTTTTCTCTCTCTGTGTCTCTCTCTGTCTCTCTGTTTCTCTCTCTGCCTCTCTGTCTTTGTCTCTGTCTATCTCTCTCTCTCATCTCTCTCTCATTCTAACACTTCTCTGGAAGTTCTAAGTGATAGAGGGTGAACATTTTTCTAGGTTACCCACAGAATAGTGATTCCCCATGTAATTCTGCTTCACAAGCTATGTGGAAATTGGCGAAGTGGCGGTCTTTACCCACAGCGTCACTGAGATGGGTAGTAGGTTTAGGGTTTGTGTTGATCTACATATCCCTGAGAAGTTGGGAAATGTCTTTAAGAGAAGCCTAGAAGTGGTGGGATGAACCAGGAAACCCAACAGAGCCTCAGTAGGGGCTCCTATACCTTTGTGAAAATGACTTAGGAAGGTCTGCTTTGAGTGTACAGTAGACTTAGCTATTTTATTTCTTCTTGGGATTTAAAAACTATTATTATTTGATTTTTTATACTTTTTTAGCAAACTCAGAGTAAAAGGTTGGTTTTATTCTTTCTTAAACACATTTGCATCTATATAGCCAGGCTTTCAGTCTAATATTTAAGAATGCCTGGATCATTCAAAAAGTTCCTGATATTATATGAAATATCTTGCATGTATGAGAATTTTATATTAAAATGTTATTGATTTTATTAAATGTTCAAAGGAATCTATGACCTAGAATTAGTTTAAAGCCACAGATCTACTTTGCATAGCAAAAAATGATGCCCCAAGTTACACAGAAAATGAGATAATGTTTTTCAGATGTATGAAGAACATCATAGGGAGACAACTTTACAAATTGGTGCTTGGATACAGAAATAACCATTTTATAGATAATCCTGTACAGAGCAAAAAATGAGTATAATATCTTCTCTGGGGGTAAATAACTTGATCAGAACTCATCCTATAAATAAGGCTCTTTAACACGGTTTTATTTCTAAGTGTAACTAATGAGTGAAATGTCTAGACATCCCTGTTTCTTTACAAATATTAAATTATAGACCTTATAGGAGGCATCATGAACCAATAACATTGCATACATATCTTTGTTGTCCATTATATATTATTAATATAGCCATACAAATATAGAGTTAGAAGAGACCACAAAAACCTCCTCCTATTGTGCAGAAGAGGAATTGAGACCCAAGGTCACCAAGGGGAACATCATCTTCAGAATGAAGTCGTAGGGAAGAACTGTCAAGGGTCTGAAGCTACAGAGAAAGTGGGCCAACCTTCCTAGAGGACAATCTGGCATTTACTTGGGGGTGGCATGGCTTCATGCCCTTCTTTCCTTTTCCAGAAGGCTGCTCCCACAGGGCTATGCTTGAGCAAGCTGTGCTGAGGGTGGCAATCTCTATCAACATGTTTTTAAAATTTTTTTGTGTATTCAAAATTCCAACATTTTCTCTCTCATTACTACTTTCACAAACTGTATTATCTATGTGCTGGTCAGCAAGTCAACTCATAGCAGAGCAAAGAGTCCTTGGACTTGATCCTAATTGTACAACTAGCACATTTGTTCCTGTTCTCCTTCACCCTCTAGGGCCTTGGTAGGAATGGTGAGTCCCGGAAACTTACACAAAAGAAGCGTGGCAGCCATCAGAAATCTCAGACAGAGTGGATTTAGTCTTGTAGTTAGGCTGGGCTTTCAGGTCGACAGTTTCGTAGAGTCTTGGTCAGCTACCTCCAGACTGTCCCTCGTTTGGGATTGGTCTGATGTTTCCTTATGGTTAGATACAAGTTATGCACTTGAAGTAAAATCTTTCAGTGAAGCACAGCAGGAAACACAGGCCGTCTTCCCGTCTACCTGCTCACACTCTTTTCCATTTTTCATCTGTGCATTAGGACTGGGGAAGGCAGTTACCAGAACACCAGCACTACAGCAGAATGCCAGGTTCCAGCTCGGAGTGAAGATCTGAGTTCAGATGTGCCGCAACACCACTGCAGCTCATCTTTAATTAAGCACTATGATTTTCAGTTCACCTTGTGCTTCCTGGAGGGGAGGGCACAGGAGAAGCACTTCAGGCAACAGCAGACAGGGAAGGACTCCACTCGAGGTCCTGGAGTGTCAGTCACCTCCACACAGGCCTTGGATTCTGCAGGTTGATGGGGATAATGACAGAGCCAAGTGCCACCTCATTCCTGTCATTTTCTGATTCAAATCCAGGAGGCTAAGGTGCCTAGGAGATGACCCTCACCAGGGATGGACAGTCAACAGCTAATCGTGTGACGTGTCCCAAACCCATGTCACTTAATCAGTCGAGCTTTTTTCTAATCATTTGCTCCTAATCCATTATTCAGCCAGGCAGAATCTGTCAAGGGGCAGAGGAGACCTGGCAGAAGGCACAGGATCAAGCTAGCCCCAGGCAAGTCTGTCGAGTCCAAAGGGCTTGTTTTCTGTAACCTCTGCTCTTTCCACACACTTTTTGGCCTTTTCAAAAATAATCTCCTCCCTGGGACCTCAGGTCCCCAAACCCTTGCATACAGAGTATGCATGCCACTCTATAGTGCTGGATGCTTCCTACAAATTCATAGCGCTACACACCATTTTTTTTTTAAAAAAGGAGGTCTCTTTTTTCGGTGCAATTATTGTCCAAAAATAATAGCTAGAGAATGGCAATGTCCAGTAGCAAGACATTGAGTTATTCTAGCATTTATATGCACCCTTCAATAACTCCAAAGCAACCCATATAAATCTGAGGCCAAGCAATAAGGTGTTAGTATTATAAAATCCTGCCCCCTGAGCTGCTGCTCTTTCCAGCAAGCACAAATCCCAGAGAGCACTCATCAGTAGCGAGGAGGAATATTTGCAAAGAGTATGTTCAAAAGAGCACTGGATTAAGCAGAATCTTCTCCACCACTCAGTCGGCTTAACATGTTTGTTCCCTTTATATCTTAGAGCCTCATTTTCTTCATTTAAAAATGACAAGTTAAGGGCTGAGGTGTGGCTCAGTGGTAGAGTGTTTGCCTAGCACGTGCGAGACCCTGGGTTCAATCACCAGCACAGGGAAGCAATCACACACACACACACACACACACACACACACACACAGCCCAAACAAAAAAACAAACCAAGGGGAGTGACCACAAAGATCACTGGCCAGTAATCACAAAGGTTTCTCAGCTCTGAATTGCTGGGTTTCATATCCAGCATGTTATGATTGAAGGTTTCAATTGCAAATGGGAAGCGGCATAGAATTTTAAAATAAAATAACATATAGTGTTTACTATTAGCCAATATAAGTATTTAACCTGAATGAATCCATTTGAGCACCTCTAAAAGGGTTAATGTTACCATCCTTGTCTTACAGATTAGAACTAGAGAGTAGCAAGATAATGATTGTTCATTCTCTATTTACATGATGCTGCCTCTAAGAACTGGAAAAAGTGCCCCGGAAGAATGAGGCACACTGAATGGGGCTGGGAACAAGAGGAAAGAGCTAAACAGGCTGATGAGGAGAGGTCCACGCACCCCAGTGGCGCTCATGGCAAGAGATCTGAGCAGAGAGAGGCAGAGCTGGGCCTGTCTGGGAGTATGGAATTAGCTTGCTTGCTGACAGCTTAAGTCTCCGAAGCTGGTGGATGTCTCCAGGCAGAACTGCCCCCGCCCCCAGGGAGGCTCTCCGTGGCCTGGGATGCAGGTTGCACTGGCCTGCACCTACCACAGCTTCTCTAAACCGGTCTTTCAGGGCAAGCCCCCCCCCCCCCAAGGCCAAGGTACCTGGGCACTTGAGGCCTTGAGGGCTGGTCTGTGTTTCTTTCTCCTGGACCTCCTCACGCCTCCCTGCGCAGACACCTCAGTCTTCAGAAAGAACATCGAGAAAGAAACCTTCTCTTTCCTTTCTAGACTGCTGATGGCAAATAAACAATGGTGTGCATGATGACTGGGTATGGGGTGTTCTCGTGTGTGGGCGTGACCATGCAAGAGGGAGAGAGACAGGCAGACAGACAGAAGGGACTTTGAAGCAGCCTGTAGGATCCTTTAAGGCTCCCAATTTAAATCAACCCCGATCCTATCATGTTTTGGGAGACTCTGTTGGTATTTTAAAATTGGTGTTTTAGCTCCACCTAACTTTTGCAAATTTTTCCCCTTTCTTTACTGGTTCCAGTCTGGCATAAAAGTGTCAGTTTGTTATGTGGGTGGGTAATGGTATGCTTTTAATTAAGGAGGTAGAGACTAAATTAAACCACATCAAGTGGCTAGTGTTTCTTTAATTTCAGATTGAATCCCTTACCCTGAGCATGAGGAGTTGGGCTAGGTCACGATTCTCCTTTAATGGTTATGGCTGAAAAACTCCATCTCGTGACCAGCTTCATAATTGATTAAACACAACTGTGGACTCCCATGATCAGGAAGTGCAATTTTGCTGGTGTCGCTTCAAGTCTAAAATACCTCCAGGGTAATTACAGGCTGAGAAGCAACACAGAAGGCTTTGAAGTAGGAAAGAAAAGATTAGGGCATCCAGACGATCTGTGCCTGTTCATTTGTCCTTCATGGCAAAACCTTTAAAGCCTTTGGGGGAAGATGCCTCTGTCTGGTGGGGAGGGGAGTGTCCGGGAGTCCCTGTCTGGCTACAGATGTGCAGGGGGCCACATCCCAGGTCACAGCAGCTTCAGGGGTCACAGCACCATCCCCCAAGAAAGGCTGCCTTTTCCTGTTCGCTAATGAAAGTTTCATGCAGCTCTGATTCTCTTTGCCTTAGGTTCCGTCTGCCCAACTGGCCGCAACTGGAGCTGTCCACTAGAGACAAGGAGGAGACCATGCGGGCTGACCAGCTAAATTATTTACCTCAATGGCAATTATCAAACACTACAGGCCACTTTCAAAGGGCCTCTTTGCAGTTCACACAGAGAGGATATAAACAGTACTCAAAAATGGAGAAAGTGGAGGGTTCTTTCTTATTTTTTAATTAATAATAGGTTAGAAAAATAAAACCAGTATTAGTGACAGTATATAATGGGGAAGTGAGACTTACATTGTTAAGAGGACTATTTAAGGAAATGTTAATGAATTGAATTTGAAGTTCTTCGTAGTCAACCTAGAGACAACTAATGGTTTCAGAGTAGAAAAGTGAAGAGTTATTAAATGTTGTATATTTATTGCACTAATAATCAGATTGCCAGAGGCAGGGAGAGATGCAAATATCGGTCCAAGTCCCGTTTAACCATTAGCTGTGGAAATGTGAGAGATTCACTGGGGGGAAGTTACACGTGCAAACATTTGCCAGTGCCACTGTGATGGATCGCTCATAGATTAGAACCATAACTGCTGAACCCCACGAAAGCCCATTTGAGCAGAGGATAGAATCATAACTTAATTTTTTTTTCTGGCACTTAGAACGAGACAAGGATAATATTTCTGGCAGCTGCCATTTTACATAGTCTGGTGTTGCATTGTGTTTTGTATACATAAAAAAGAAAACCTTTTCTAGTTGCTCAATTTTGCCCGCTCTCCCAGGAGGAGGTAAAACCATCTCATGTCCTGGCATGTAGGAAAGAACTCTTTCTAAGGCAGAGGCTCCTCTGAGGCAAAACTACAAAGATCCTCTGGCGCCTTTCTTTTAACTTCCCTTGAAGGATGACGTTCTGGACTTGGAGCAGACCTCACAGAGCAGAAAGAGTGTGGACTCTGGAGACAGAATCACAATTGTGAACTCATAAATATAGATTTGCTACTTGCCCACTGGGGGAACATGGAAAAGCCACTGAGGTAGTGGACCATAATTTTCTTACCTGAAAAGTGGGGGTATTGATACTCACCTTGTAGACTGAGCTAACAATGAGGGTTAAATTGTGTTAACATGTTAGCTTCTTACTTTAGGGGGTCTTCCTAGACTTAAACCTTAACACAAGGATTAGCTTGTTTGTGGTTTAGTGAGAAAGTCTCCTTTCTTAGTCATTTTATTGTTGCCATGACACAAGGCCCAACCCCACAACTCATAGCAGAAGTGGTATATTTTGGCTCACCTTTCAATCCGTGGTTAGCTGGCTCCAAAGATGGCGTAGAAAAAACTGCTTACATCCTGGCAGCCAGAGAGCAGAGGAAAGGGATGAGGCAGGAAGAGAAATAAACCCTTCCAGGTCACACCCAAGTGACCCACCTCTTCCAACCAGATTCTACCTCTCAAAAGCAATCAACTATATTATTCCCATAATCCCATCACCCTCAGAAACCCTGCCAGTGGGCACATGAGGCTCCTGGGGGACATCTAAGAATATACTTCAACATCTTCCCTCAGCAAATCTGGACAGGAAGAAGAGAAGCAGGACCAGAAACAGGAGGCAGTCAGAAAAGGACTTGATGTAAGTCTATAGAAGATAACTTCAACTTGATCTCCAGGGGAAAATTAGTGTGTAAATCATGCTGAGAATGGCCAGAAGAAGGCAAGAAACTGAGCAAGCCTATTCCTGGGCATGTTAGTCATTAGTCATTAGTGAGTCTCCAAGAAGGAGGCTAAGTGCCCAAGAACTTTCCAGTTCTCCAAACCCTGGGTGAGACAGTCTGCAGTGTCCTTCAGAAGAGTGGCCGTTAGAGACACTGGGAAGCAACACATGCTGGGGTGAACAAAAATGGTTTGAAAGAAAGGTGCGAAGATATTTAGGCAGGATATCAGTGACATCCACTGCAATAACCAGTACATCGTAGCTGTTGTACTTACCATTGAATGCATTACATGTCTTGGGTTATTCCACAACCTCCCTCTCAATGATCTTCCAGCTGAATGAGGAGAGATACATATGCATTCCTGAACTCACACCATGATGACGTAATGGTATTTGCATGCTTGCCATCTCACAGGTCCTGTGGGTAAGACGGACCAAGTCATTGCAGGCTCTGTCCCATTCTACCCGGAAGAAGAGTCTCCAAAAGAAATGTGAAATAGCTACACATCTTTGGGGCCCACAGAGCAAAAGGAGACAAAAAGCAGTTCCAGATTATTTTGTCACTGGTGAAGAAGACATGGTGCCACTACAAAATATACCGAATTCAAGGTTAGCTGAAAGAATAAACACCGGCTCTGGATTGGTGACCAAAGGCCAGATTTAGGAGGCAGAATATTATAACAGCAAGAAGCACTGGCATATGACATATGACATAAGTCATATGACATATGACTCTCTCCAAAGCCCCTCCAAAATGTCACTTCTGCCTTCAGGAGCCCTACTGAAGGATAGATATTGCTTAAAAATAACTAATGCTAAATAATAAAGATATCATTTAAAGCTAGAACCCACAGACCAGCTAGTGGACACAGTCTATGCCACAGCTATGGCTACACCTCATGTTCCTTCACCCCTAATTTAATGGCAATTTCATCATCCACATAAATCTACAAGTGCAAGACTTGTAAGTGCCTAAGGACAAAATTCTTCATTCCCCGCCCCAAACCAAAGCTCAGCAAGCTATGGCCTACTGGCCAAATCTTGTTTGTTGCCAAGTTTGGTAACAAGGTTTCATTGAAATGCAGCCAGGTCCCTTCATTTATGCTGACTGTATTCACATCACAATGGCAGGATTGAATAGTTGTGACAGAGACTGTATGACAAACGAAACCTAAAGTCAATGTCTGGACATTTAGAAAACAAAGCAAAAAGCTCCTGGCCCTGCCATAACTAGCAGGAGGTCAGTTTTAACAAAGGAACCAGTTTTGCCTGAGAGGGCAGGATCTGTTATTCACTCAGACAGCTGTCTGAATGCCTAATAGAGCACACCTGAGAGGGAAAGGCGCTGGAACTGGCCGGATGCTCATATCTTGCACAAGTGTCCTCCCTGCATGCCCAGAGACAGCAGAGAAGCCACACGTCCCACATGGGCTACTAGTTTGGAGGACTCCTGTGTTTTATTTAAACCTGCGCAGTGACAAGACTCTCAAAGGCTCTGCCTTAGTCAGTTTTTCGTCAACTGGGGCCAGTATGTGCGGTCATTAGTTCAGGTGAGGAGAAGGTTATTTTGGCTCAGAACAGTGGAGGTTTTCACCCATGGTCAGGCAGACTCATTCCTTTGTGCCTGCAATGAGGCAGCACCTCGTCTTGGGGAGTACAGAGCAGACCCAAGACCTTTACCTCACAGAAGCAAAACAAAAGAGAGAAAGAAAAGTGTTCAGGGTCTCATTAGCCCCTTCAAGGAAGATCTCCCATGGAGTGCCGCTTCCTGAGACTACCTCCTCCTATCAGTGCCGTCTTGGCAACTGCATGGGGCCTGGAGGACATTCCAGCCACAGCAGCCTCCATCCCACGTTGTCACTCCGGTTCTCTGCTGGACCCACAGCCTCACTCCTTCACGCCGCCACTCTAGCCTGCTACAACAGAGATGTGCTCGTGTGCCTACTCCAGCACTACCAATATTACCTCTTTTTTCACTCATGGAATAATTATGTGGGTTTGGCAATAACTGTGTGAATCCAATTGTTCTCACAAGAAATGTTATGATATTCATTCTCCATCTGCTCAGGCTGAATTTTAAATAAAGAAGAGCGAATTCCACTAAACTACATACCCCAAGGAGTTCAAAGAGTTTAAGGTACACGTCCCTAAACATGCAGCCTGCACAGAAATAACTCAGCAGTACATAGGAGAAGCCTCAGAAACACCGCTCCTACTCTAGCAGATACGTGTGCTTCAAATACTGATAAGTGATTTTATTAATACAGTACTTTTCGGTTAGCCCATGGGTGGGCTCAGACCCTGAATGAAAAAAAGCTATTCGTAGACAGACTCTGGTTGTATTGCTCCAGGGAAATATATCATTCGGGCAAACTTGAGATGCCCTGTTTCTCCACATCTAAAAGGGATTATTTCTTGAGAATCTTGGAAGTTGTACTTTTATCATAATTAGTAATAATAGACAGTATAATTAATACATAAAATATAAATAATGACTCATTATATTACTTGAAATTAGAAGAACTGAATAGCTGGCCTGAGGATCACTGCCTGTCTAACCCAGACCTAAATTTCAAAGAAAACCCTGCATTTCTCCCTCCAGCACCTCCAAAAATGTGGTGAAATCACATCTGACAGCTTGAGTCTCAGGTGCCACCTGCTCTCACACACTCAGCATCCTTCTAACAAGAAAGAACACCGCGGTGAGTAGGAAACTAACACTCTAAAGTGGAGAGGGTAAGAAAACGTCCTGCGATATCAACCAGAAGTGCTCCTCAGAGACCCATGCCTACAGCAGCGAGTGCAGGAGCCAGTTCCTTTCAGAAATACTGATAAACGGTGCTGTGTACAGCTGCTTCTCTGCCAAGACAGGATCGAGGCCTAGGAGTTGCCGGCACTTTCAGAGAAGCTCCCCCATGAGACAGCACGCCTCCGAGGTATTGGTTACCCAAGTGAGAAGGGGAGGTGGTTGTGTGGGTGAGTTTGGCCAGAATTCCCCCAACTCTGGAATGTCTAAGTTACTGAATGCCTCAAGTGAGCGCATATCTACATACCATATTTGGGTAGTTGAATAAAACCAACCTTAAGGATGATGGAAATGACCTTTTAATAAGTTTGCACCACTTATGCCTGTAGCAGAGGCTGCAATCTTTCTTGAGAGTTGCCTGGGAAGCTGAGTACTTACTTAGTGGATGCTGCCAGAACAAGAAAAGCTTGGGACCTTTCATTAGGGTTGGTTGCCAGGCCCTCTTGCAATTCTTTGGAAAGCCTCTCAAAATAGAAACTTTTATCTTTGGAGAATGGATTTGACTTTGGGGATGAATCCTGAAGTTTCTCAGAACCAAGCTGAGGGAGCAACGTGAATATATCCAAGCAAAGGGATATCTGTCGTGAAGGATTCAAAATGATGTGCAATTAGGAAACATAAATTTACCTTCTAGCATGACTTAGATGCTGATTTTGAGCCTGATGGGAAAGGACAAGCTTTTCTCCGCACCTTGAGCCATGGCAGCCTGCAGGTGAGAGCCAAGACGAAGAGGCACATTCTCTCAGGCAGTGTTTGGCCTGAGAAAGTTAAGCTTCATGACTTCAGTGTCACCAGGTACATAAGAAGACAAAGGAGCTAGGGAGTCTCAAACACTGTAGCCAGCTGTGAATATCCATATTGCAAATGGGAAGGGACATTGGCAAACAATTCAGTATTAAATAGATATTTCTTTGCTTTTGTGATATACTCTGACCTATTTCCAAGCAAATTGGCTCCCTTTCTCTCTACAATAATTTTAAGGAAACTATCATTCTATCTTTGTATACCATCATGGCTCTTATTCACCCTCTTTCCACTATCCAATGTCGCCTCTTAATGTCCTCCCACAGAGTCACATCTGGGACTGGCAGTGACATGCCTCTTCTTTCTACTCTCAGATCTTCACAGTACTGAGCTTTTCTGACACGGTGGCTTCTGATTTGTTTTATGGGCAACAAGACATAAAAGTCAAGTCTATTTTTTGTATGAATATAGACCTTGCCTACCAAAAAGCAACAGAACTATAGCAGTTCTCCACTGTTCTTTCTCCTGCAACTCTATGGTAATAATTATTTATTTTGTCATTTTAATAATACTTGCTTTTGTACAGTGTTGTCAGTGAGTCATAGATGTTAAAGGAAATCCCTGTCTAGCAACAGATGGTATCAACAATGGAAGAGCTGTCAGGTAAAATACAAGACCCCTACTTAAGTTTGAATTTCAGGTAAACAGAGAATTTCACAGCACTAGTGACTCTCAAGCAATATTTTGAATATATTTACACCAAAAACTTAGTCATTGCTTATCTGAAATTGTAAGTTATCTGGGCATCATATATTTTACTGTGTCTGATAATCCTAAACAATGGTCCATCAGCTACTTAGGAGTAGAAAGCATTTCATTACTACACAGCACTTACCACCTTCCTCCCAATGTCAATATATCTAGGAGTCAATTTTAAGGCCAGATGCTAGCAAATAATGTTTTTCATCTGTTCTTCTCTCCATTCTCATATGCCAGGAGAAGTTTCTAGGAACTTTGAGAGGCTTAAATTATTGATAATACTAGTATCAGACTCCCAACACTCTGTAGCCCCATAGCTTCTGGTGAGTTATTTTGATCTATCCCCATAAGCCTCAGTATACTCCTCTGTAAAACAGTGATAACTAGGATTGTTGTAATGAATAAATAGACCATGGGAAAGCAAATTACTTTGCATATACCAGTCATTTACATTGCATTCACAATTATAATCATTCATTGGGATTTACTGTGGGGGGGCATTTGTTCAAGTTCAAGGATTTTCAAGGACATCACAGGTGAGATTATACCATTATACCTGCCCTCACCAAGATGAGCTTAAAAGAAAATGTTTATTATGTAGCTTTAAACTTGTGTGCCATTGTACATTTATGAATGATATTACATAGATGCTAAGATTGCCATTTATCTGTTTAACATCCCTAGTTCAAGCCATTCTGATTTCCTTAAAATGTTGAGACCCTAGAGCCAAGGCAGAGCCTGTAGTGACCTCTGATAATAAATCTATGAATCTGTTGCTAAAGAAGATACTCAGTGATGTGACCTTCCCTAGGCCAGAATATCCAGCCCATGAGCACAAAGATGCTTCATAAGGGTCACAGGAGGGGCCTCAGAAAGGAGTGGGAATAGGTCCCTGGACTGGTTTCTCAGCCATACAGAGCTCATTCATCTTTTCAAGAGACCCCACAGATATTTTCATCTACATGTGGACCATGATATGAAAAATGTTTGAAGCACTGTTCCAGCTTCTAAGGAAAGCTCATTGCTTTACCACCTTGGCCCTCAAAATCCACCCTTGAGAAAGAAGAGGAATTCTGAAGTAGATCAATAACAAATTGAATCTTTAGAGTGTCTAGCTGTGGTTTCCCATAGTAGTAGAGTCTTTAATGAGTGGGAGTAGTCAAGGAAAAGTTAGTAAAACTAAACTGAAGCACAGCCTTTTGATAGTTTTTCTTTTGCCTTCCTTGTTGTGTTTTCTGTTTAAGATCCCAACTCATTCTGGAGTATCTCACTCCTCTTGATCCTAAATTGGAGGTCAAGGAAAACAGGCACAGAACAAGGGCTGCATTCATTTGTGTTCTGTCTCTGGGATATGGGGCTTGTTTCTTTAACACATACATTTACCCTCATTATAGTGAGAGAGGTAAGATCCACATGCCCCAGGCCTCAAAGTGCACGCATTTACTGTCTCTGTGACTAACCTAAGCAACAAGCAATGATCAGGAATCCCAATACAACTGCTGTTGGGTAAGGGAAAGAAGTATAGGGGTTAGGATGTGAATGATTTGGGGGATAAAACCTAACACAAAATCTGCATTTGTAACTTGGGCAAATTATTTAAATCCTCTGAGCCTCATTTGTCTTACACATAAAGTGGAAAAAAATCATATTTCTGCCTGGGATATCTCAGGGACATAAGGAGTCTGCATAAAAAAGGAAAAGCTAGGCTCCCCTGACACAAAGAGTAAGGGAATAGGACATGGCTTGCTGCCGGGCTGCTCTCTAGTCCCCATTTCTCTCAGAGAATTCCGAACCTAGGTGTTTCTATGGTTTGCTGCCTCCAGAGCCTGAGTCTGTCTCTCCTGACTTCCTAGTGATAGACACATTCCACTGCCCAGTGGTGATTCCCAATTCCATCAGCCACTCGATTATTAGCAGTTAGAGGTTGCTTTCAATAATTTGTTTTTAAAGCAAGAGTTTTTCTCATTTTTCAAAGACATCTTAATCATATTGAACAAAATAAGCCTTCTAAGCGTGCTTCTTTCTCTCATAGTATTTCCTGTCCTTGGGCTTGAGTCACCCTGTGAACACATAAGCCACCCTCCAAGCCAGGCTCCTCTAAGACCACAGAGGGGACCAACCCTCCCCACCTGTCTCCTCTGACACTCCCTGTGACCCCTGAACTCTGTCTAACCTTCCAGCCAGTGACTTCCTGCACCCCTCCCAGCAGGATGGCTCCTGAAAAGCCATGGTGGCTCCTGCACTACATTCCAACTGCACCTAAAAGGAGGTAGTTACCACTCCTGACCTCTTTTTCTTCTTCTGTTCCTTTACCATAACACCCAAGAGCTTCTTTGAAAAGAGTGCCTTTTTCAACCTTCAAACGTCAATGATAAACTTCCAGAGCAATGAAATTTCTCTGACTTGAATGATGGCTATTTCAATAATAATCACAACCACTTCAACCTCTTATGTATCCCTCACACATCCACTGTCTCTTCTAATCCTGTGGTGATATTAACTAGGCTAAGATCTCTTCAAAGATACAGGTTATATTTCCTCCTCTCTGAATCTTTCCAAGCACCTGACCCAATACTTTGCACGTGTGTGATAAAACCACGTGTGATAAAGATTCTATGAAGAGGGCTGGAGGATTAGCTCAGTGGTTCCGGTGCCTGCCTCACAAGCACAAGGTCCTGAGTTCGATCCCCGGTAACCATATACAATGCTAAGCATGGAGACTCACACCCACCAGCCATCAATACCACATACCACAGTGCTGGGCGTGGTGGCTCACGCCTGTAATCCCAGCAATCGGGGGGCAGAGACAGGAGGATCGCTGAATTTGAAGCTTGCCTGGGCTACATAGTGAGCTCAGAGCCAGCTCGAACTACAAAGCGAGACCCTGTCTCAAAAAAAAAAAAAAAAATTCTATGAAGAAATGAATGACTGAACAAACAAATTTCAAAAGGGAACATTTGCTATACTCAGTTTAACAATATTTCCATGCAAATTTCAGAACTTCACAATGTCAGTAATATTAAGAGCTTAACACCCAGGCATGATGATGCCCACTTATAATCCCAACACTTGGGAGGCTGAGGCAGGATTGCCATGAATTTGAGGCCAGCCTGAGCTACATAGGGAGTTAAAAGCCAGGGAAGGTCATATGCAGTCAAGAGGCAGGTTAATGACTTCATTTATTTTTATCCTCTTTAAAAGAGCCCATCCAATACCTTTAATGTTATACATTTGTTCTACACATATCTAATGCTCACATGGTACATGCAGCCTAAGTAGTGAATGAGAAAACACCTCTGTCCTCAAAAGGATACCATCTGGGAAAAGGACTGAAGACACAATGGTGACCATATATTGAAAGAGCAGCTTCAGATGAGCGATCTGAGGCAAGCAATGTAAACAAATGTTCCAGAAATGTGAAAGAGGTGAAAGTCTTCTAGTTGTGGGAGCTATATGAGGTCCAAATTGAGACTCAAGCCTTCTGGCCTTGATGAGTCCAAATGAGCAGATTTTGTGTTATGAGTTGAGGAAACAAAGCACCGACCCACCCTAGACCTCACATGAGGTGATGCACTTAAAAATGACTACATCCTGAACTGCAGGGGGAATGGGCTTTAACACAAGTCTCTGGCTATGTGCCTTTGTTTCTTCATTCATAAAATGGGAAAAAATTAGCCCCATCTACAGTGTTCACGTGAGATTGAAATGAAATGATAATTGCAAAGGTCTTTTGTTACCTTAAGGATACCACATATACCTCAAATGAGAGTTGGCATATTTATTGCTACATTTCCTTGACAGTATCATGAATTAGAAGGTACATATTTGTTCAAAAACAGATTTTTCAAAGATAAAGGAGAAATGAAAAATATGTTCAGTCTATACATAGATCATAAAAACGGTGCCTACCACAGGTATTTTGAATAGCTAAAGATATTCCCTAGAATTGAGGAAATATAGTACATAGTAAATAAGATGCCTCAAAAATTAGTTGATTCCGCTTAATTTCTTTGAAATTTAAACCCACACCAAGCTCTTATAAGTTAAAACATCAGAATATTTCCATCTGTCAAAGAAAGGCCCTGTACCCTGAGGATTGGAAAGGGTCCCTGAGTGTGCTCTCTCTCTCTCTCTCTCTCTCTCTCTCTCTCTCTCTCTCTCTCTCTCTCTCTCTCTCTCTCTCTCTCTCATACATACACACACAGATTCCAGATATGGAAACCCAGGAACAAATCACTCTGCTCAGTAAACTTGCTCATTGTCTGAGCAGAATCGTGTTCTTTTAAAAATAAAACTGTGAGTGGGAGTGTGTGCATTCTGGAATAGAGTCTTTTTCTCTTCCCTTTATCCCATGTTCCTTGGCTACACGCTATTATGTGATATTCAGGACTGTCAAGCCTTCTGGAGCCATAAGCATTTTTCAGACAACCAATCTCAATATGCATTATCAAAATTAGATCTTTTCTCTGCAGATGACAATTATGTATTATATGGTAAGACGCTTATGAGTCTGTGACACCGTATTGTTAGACTTGGGGTATTGACTTTTAACAATATGTTACCTTGTTATATTTGGTGTCGCATTTTGCCTGAATTGCAGCGTTTGTCCTGTGGCCCCACTCTCGCTGCAATTAGTTTCTCAATAAGTATCAAACACTGTTAGGGGGAAAGATGGGGGAAAGGTAACTTGGAAATGGTTTTCTTTTGCGACTGTTATTTATCTACCCTGTTCCTCCACAAAGGAACTTCCAACTATCCCAGAAAAACGCAAGTTGTATGTCCATCGATGAAATTGCCTCTTAACAAAATGTCAACTCCAGTTGTGAATTTAAACATTCCAAAGGTTTTGTGCAAGGTTCCAGTGCAAGGAGAGGGAAGAAATAGAACATAAGAAACCCCCGTATTCATTTCTATAAACACAAGCTCAATGCAGTTTAAACTCATAAACATGCTAAAAAGAGCTAGAGGTAGCCTGTTACTTTGTCATATATTTTTATAGGCCTTTCTCAATGGTTTCAGATTTGACATAGTAACTGCCTGTTACTAGAAATAAACTGTAAGTCAATTCCATGCTGCCATAATTCACTGGCCAGGGTTGTTCAAAAAGATTTAGTGATGCCAGTGATGGACAGCAAGCACCTTGATGTTTTCATTTTCACTTAGTGTTTTTGTCATGCCTCCAGCTTTCCGACCTTTAGGGACCTGGAAGGAGAAGACTTTCCCAAGATAGCACTGTCCCCACCAAGTCAGCAAAAGACCTGTCCTTGCAAGAAAGCAAATGAGACATTCCTAACATTCTCTTTGGATCTGTCTGCCTCCTCTTTATTCCTAGAGGTTGACAAACTTTGTTCCCATAGCAGTTACCTGTTTCTGAACAAATTAAATCAAGGTCATACATAGCACCCAGCAGGAATTAGGTGCCTGGAAAGTAGCAATACCTCATCTCCTTGGCTGGCATTTTCTTTTGGCTCAAGGCTCTGGCTGCATCTCCACCATGTCACGCACCCAGATGGAAAGTGAAAAATCCATTCAGCCATCTGGCTGTTTCTGTCTACACAATGCCATGCATCTGGAGCCATCTGGGAGATGGACTGAATTTTTCCACTTTCTGCCTGGTTGTTCAGTGTGGTGTAGATGCAGTCCCATAGTCAGCTGAAAAATATAGCAGCCCCTTCCCTATTTGAAAAGCTGAAAAGGCAAGTTCAAAGTTAATAAGGCCTACTATGCTATTCTAGAAAATAAATGGGAAACTTTGTGAATTATGGGATAATACAAACCACAAGAAATAATAAAAGATAGACTATTGTTTACTAAACAAACCAAATGCAAGAATCAAGTGATTATTTGTCAACTTAGTTTGGCCCAAAGAGTTAACACAATATTCTACGGGGCATATTGCATTATAGTTCTTTGCTAGGTTGGGCCTTAGTCTAAAAGACATGTCAAATGAACTTCTGTGCTTGGAAATTATGGTTGAGCTAAAAAAGTATGAGTTCTAAGCTCTAATTTGTATCTCATAAAGAGACATTCTTTGTTAGTCAGAGTTGCCTTAAATGATAATGAAATTTATGAAACATTTGTCATAAATCATGTTCAACTTAACATTTTCATACAAATTTCAAATGTTTGCAATATCAATAATATTAAGAGCTTTCTAGTTGGTCATGGTGGTGCACATTTGTAATCCCACTGCTTGAGGGGTTAAGGCAGGAGGGTTGCCATAAGTTTGAGCCTAGCTTGGCCTAGATAGTGAGTTCAAAGCCAGCCTGAAATATATATATAGTGAGAGCCTGTCAAAAAAAGAAGAGAGAGAGCACTTAATAGCATGAGCTGGAGGGGTGGGTATAAGAGATGTATAAACAGGAATGTGCAACTGAGGATTTTCCTGGTTTTGTAACTAAATGTCTTAGAATTCTGAGGTACTTTCTCTTGACCCAGCTGATTTCTCAAGCTCATCTCTGGCAGGGTCTGGCAGGTTTCCCTCAATTCCAGTCTCTACAGTGAGCAATACTCAGCTCAGTTTCCAGAGTTTGCATTCCACATACTTCTGGGGAAAGTACAATACTTAAATAGTAAAGATAGATAGATGATAGATAGATAGATAGATAGATAGATAGATAGATAGATAGATAGATAGATAGATAGATAGATAGATGATAGATAATGTGTGTGTGTGTGTGTGTGTGTGTGTGTGTAAAAGGCATGATTCAAACATTTGACAAAAAGAAGAGACTACAGGGTGGAGCAGACCAGCAAGTCATTACCATTTGACAGCCCAACTTTTAGATCTGTCTAAGGGGTCGGAAGGCACTGAGGGCCCAGATGAGAGGTGAAAAGCAAAGTTAGGGAAGCTGGCTGAGAAGATAACAAAGCCCTTGCTGCTGCGGCCTCAGCGCTACAAACGGGAATCCCCCTGCACGCATTTACATGGCATGTTCTCATTTTATGAATCAGACCCTTAGTTTTAATTGCTTTGTGTACTATAGACCAATTAAGGATGGGTCTGGAGGGCAGGGATCATTCCCACAGCCTCTGAGGTTTTGAGAGGTGGGGCGTGCTTAGCCTGAGGCTCTATTTACACCCATATTAAAACAAAAAAGACTGAGGGCGCCATTAAACACCTCTGCCAGGAATGCTTACTTTATACGGGCTGAAAGCAAAAACTGGAGACTGCAAGCCTCCCTTTGGCCCCATCTCCTGCTTTCAAATAAAATCAATTACAACGTTTCTCCATGTCTGAGCCGTGGAAAGCTAAATACCAATAAGCACAGGCCCAGTGCTGTGTCTTGAGGAACTGCCAATCAGTTTACAAGCCCTCTGAGATCTCCCCTCTTTTTATCTATAATTGATCCCTTGCACCTTTATGCAATATGGGGCTAAAGATTAAGAGTTTTTAAATATATATTTATATCTCTATACAGTACAGATACATATATATACACACTCAATATTTAACATTAGTTGTATAAGGTACACATCTTGATAGACTCCAATGGAGTAGGCTCAGTAGTGAGACAAAGATAAATAGAAATGGGAAATTTATTTTAAACTGTAAGTTTTAGTTTACATACCATTACATATGCAGAATACTTCCCTTATTTTGTTTTCACATAAGGAAAATAAAAATTTGTGGAATTTATACAAATGCTATGTTTCACCAATCATTCCCAGAGCTTTAAAACCAGCCTTGGTTCTGACTTCCACCTTTAGCAGGACAATCACCTGCACCCCATATTTCAGTACTGAACATGTCTAAATGTTAATTTTGAGAAGCCAGTGGGGGGCGGTGATAGGGTCAAGCTAAACAGCACATGCACCCAGCAACAGCAAATAGCATTTCTCGCTTACAGGTCACTGGTTCAAATCCCACTCCATTCAGCAGGACCCCCAAGCCGTGACCATTTTGCTGCTCAGGGATCTGCTGAATTGAGTTGCTATGAGAAGTCTGGTCACCATCCCAGCTGGACATCTAATCAGACCAAACAGATTGTTCACAATTCACCTCTTTCCTCGGGCTTCTTTCCCTCCCCATTTTGTCCTAGCAGTGGAGTCTGTACCTAAAAACTCCAAGAGTCTGTGTCTGGAGGCAGAAAGTCCCTGCCCTCCCATTTTCAGAAATGTAGGCTGTCAAATCACACACACACACACACACACACACACACACACACACACACGTCATGAGAGTCCAGTCACTACCCCCAATCGCAGGATGTAAATCGCTCTGCTATTAATCCAGTGCCTTTTGCTGACACCAGATTTGCTTGTAAGTTTTTTTTTTCTTTTCCCCGATATACACATATTGCTACTTTGTAGATAACCAACTAATTGTACCATACAAAAAATACTTTTTCAATTGATGATAAACATTACAGTGGCGCTTTCTCATTTTCCTAATGAAGGAAGGAAGCATCAAGATAAAAGTAAAGCAATTTATTAGATTTTGTTCCTGTGCCACTGAAATAAAATAGTAAACCAGCTTGGCAGTTACTACAGGGAACCAGCATGTGCTCATTAACTCTTTGCCAGGTACAAAGGTGTCCTAACAGCTCTGTTTTAATTCCATGATCCAGCCCATAATCCAGTGCTAAACAATAATTAGTATTGACTTGTTAAACAGTAGTTGAAGGCTTCCTTTAAGCACCTCAAATATGTTTTAAGTTCCACAGTCAGAGAATCAAAGAAAGGGGGAGGCTCTGGTGGGAAGAGGGGGAAAGCATGAAGGTATTTGCAGTGCTTTTTACTGTTAGAAAAGAATTGTTCTCCATCTGGTAACATTGCACGCATTTTTTCATTGTTCTCCAGACCCTACCGGCACTCTA
Source organism: Thryonomys swinderianus (assembly GCA_004025085.1). Classification (NCBI taxonomy): domain Eukaryota; kingdom Metazoa; phylum Chordata; class Mammalia; order Rodentia; family Thryonomyidae; genus Thryonomys; species Thryonomys swinderianus. The sequence continues at coordinate 3,895 of PVIC010011859.1, read as the reverse complement.
TTCCACCCCATGCCTATTCATTGTGTGAAGAAGTCCTTCCTTCCCTAATAGCTTCCCCTCACCCTACAATCCCTTTTACCTTCTCAGAATGACCAAATGTGGGACAATTTTCTCCCCCTTCTAATGTAGTTTAAACTCTTTCCTGCTAATGGCTCTTTTCATCCTATGCATCAAGTTTCATTTAAAATCAGCAATGAATGGAGACCTCTGACACCATGGATTTTTCCACAGTATCATTTATTGTTCAGTTATGTATTTGAATAAACAAGAGGGGACACTGACCACTTTGCTGGGGAAGTGCTAAATGCACGCATTGGGCAGGGGAAACCTTGGGCTGTGACCACCCGTGGGTGTGCTTGCTAAAGAGAAAGATGTGGTACAGGGTCTTCGACTGGCCTGGCATCCTGCTTCCTCCATAGGCACCTGCCTGTGCGAGCTCTGCCACACCACTTTGGGTAAAAAGAAAGCACCAGCTGAAAGAGGTGTGAGAAATCTATGGCCTTAGGTTATTTCCACTGGCTTTGTTCTCTCTTCACCTGAGTGGCATCAGAGGTTCAGGATCCAGATGCTTTCCCTCTGCTTGGACTCCTGGACCCTGTAACAAAGGACATGGGAATGGGAATCCTTGTTCTCATGTAGATTGCAGCATGCCAGAGTGGTCATCTCAAATCCATGAACACACACACCCACTAAAACTGTCCTTCCTTTAGTCATCCATCCATTTATCCCATCAAGTAGTTTAAGTGTTTGTTCGGTTTTTGTTTATTGGAGTGCTGGGTTGAATCCATGGCCTCACATATGCTAGGCATGTGCTCTGCATTGAGTTGTATCTTGAGACACTTTTTTTCTATCTTTAGGTTTTATTTAGAGATAGAGTCAGGCTAAGTTGCCTGGACTGGCTTTGAATTTCTGATCCTTCTGCTGTAGCTTGTAACAAGTGACTATAGGCCTATATCACCATGTATTTTTTGCACATTTCAAATGTATCTTAAAGCACAATAAGATATGGTTCCCTACCTTTGAGCAGCTTTATAACCTAATCATGGAGACCAAATCATAAACACAGAAAATCAAAGGGAAGTTCCACACGATAATTAATAAAGCAAAAACAGTGGAGGCAGAGATGTTTGTAAATGGTGACATTAGAGAAGACAGTTTTAAAGAATAGGAATGGTCAGATCATGGTTCTGGATGATCAGTACTAATATTAAGACTTGAAGGAAAAGACATTATTTTAAGAAGAAGTGAACTTGTGAGGCAGAAGCCTGAGGCAGAAGGATCATTTGACTCCAGGAGTTTGATATCATCCAACCAGGCCAAATAATATAGGCAGAACAAGTATTTAAAAAAAAAAAAAGAAAAGAAAGAAAGAAAAAGGACCACTGTAGGCATGGGAAACTGCTCAGAAACTTAGAGTAACTACCTCTCTGTCTTTCCAAAACACAGAAAACAAAAAAGCACACCAATGGAAACCTTAAACTTTGAGAGTTATATCCATGCTCTCTCTCTCTCTCCCTCTCTCTCTCTCTCTCTCTCTCTCTCTCTCTCTCTCTCTCTCTTTCTCCTTCCAGACTTGTGCATTGTATATTACAAGAAGATTTGACACAAAACAGCTGTAGATGATGAGAAGCTTGCATAAGGTTATTTTAATAATTTCCAAAAAAAGTTGATGGGGCTTACATTGGGGTGTGAGAAGATTTGATAGATGATTGTGAGGTTTAATATAAAGAATAAATCTGTCATGCTGACCAGAGTGTATGTGTGCAGGAAGTAAGGAAGGAGGAAAATGTAAGTCTCCGCAAATTTCTCCAACAAGTGGCAAGGAGATGGACATTACTCACAGAGACAATGAATGAGAAAGAAAACATGGGGAGAGAGGGTGGAAAGGATGCTTCCATTTTGTATTTAATACATTTCATGAAGCTTTGAAAGTCTCAAATGAAAATGGTCAGGAAACAGTTACACATAGACATTTAGTGCTCAAGGTCAGAGGCAGAGTGAAAACATAGATTTAGGAGTCATCAGTATAAATGTGGGGTCACAGAATCTCCCACAAGGGGGGATACAGTCAAGCATTAAACCTGGGGCATTCCATTTAAGGAGCAGAAGAAGGAAGAGTGCTCATTTATTAAGACCCATTATATATAGAAAGCCCTTGTCAAAATGTAAGAAAAGCACGTGCAGGTTTATGGATCATGGATCAAAAATGAAATTGAAAAAGATGAGATCTTAGAGCTTCTTTAGCCACTTCTTTCATTTTTCTATGAAGAAAACTTATAGTGGGAGTCAATAGCTACATGGTAATTTATTAATCAATTAGCATCTAGCAATCTCCATGTTCAGATGGAATGATTTTATTAACTACCTAGAAAACAGAGCAAAGCCTGAGAGACAGAAACATGGGAGTTACACTTACTTTCAATTACTGCAGTTGTACATCCATTAAGGAAATGGTTAGATGATAATAGGAAAGGAGGCCCAAAGAATGTATAGATCATGAAATACTCTCTGGGGGGACAGAGATGGACAGTGGTGTTCTTGAGACAAGATGAATCCCAGGGCATCCAGAAGCCAGAATGAGACAGGGGACTCAAAAAGGTATGAATAATAGAAGCAAAGCACAGGGGTAAATATTTCAAAGATACTTCCTCAACAACATTGTTGGACCACAACAATGAAGGCAGTCTCAATGTTCTGTGTAACACTCTCAATCCGAGGGAATCTGTGTACCCTTGTCACCACTAGCACTAACTTCTAGAGATGATGTGAACTGTAATGTGTCACATCTTCTCAGAGATGGAATAACAAGGTTCATCCAGCTTACAGAATCCCACCAGCTAAAAGACAATGTTGAGCACTCCCAAGAGCTAGGATTCATACCAAATACATTCAGATGAGTAGTGTGGCCGTGGGCAAGTGGTGTGAAACTAAGCTACTTTGGAGAATTTTGATAACCCTGTGGGTGAAGTGAAAAATAATCTACTAACCTCATTAGATTATTGAAAAGACAGATAAAAGAATGATGGTTCTGAGCACAAAGTAGATTATCAATATTATTAATTTCCTTCCAAAAGGTACTGCTTAATAAGATATTCTGCACACACATTCACACACACACACACACACACACACACATTTGTATTTGCCAACAAACTGTTTCTAGATTTAAGAGAAAATTAACTTTGCAGAGAGCAAGAGCCTGCACAGACCTTGTGTCAGAACTTGAATGGAATGTTATTTGGGAGTAGCTATTTATGGCATAAATAGGGGATTCCACTGATGTCATTAGTAATCATGAAAAAAGCATATCAGGGACCTGGGTCAACAATAGCTAAATTAAACAAATAAATACATACCTAGTCACCCTGAAGGAGAAGGTTTAAAGATTAAATGTCCAGACTAACCTCCTTTTATCTGGGTGCAATTTTTGTACCTGCAATTAGTCCCTTAGCCTTCAATCTAAGAATCAGCTGGTTAATTGTGCATGTAAGTGGCTAATAGCTCCAACTAGGGGGTGGTACCAGCCTAGAGGGTTACACACCTTCTTCTACATACGTTCTGCTGTTACACACTACAGAAATACTCTTCCACACACAGACATAAAGGAGTGAAGAGTAGAAGAAAAACACATGACATGTAATATGACAAGAAGAATAGCATGGAAAAATTAAGCCAAATGGATTCACAAAAGGAATAACCCTACAAGTATCACCCTTGTGTTTCTGCTGGAGTGTTTGAAAATTTTCTGCAAATGTTTTGAGATCAAAATGATTCTATAACTAAAAAGGGGAGAAACAGAATGATATGGAACATTCCTGGTTCTCTCTGAGCTTTGTAAAGAATAACTCCTCTGTCATAAGCAACAAAGGGGCTGGAGGGTTAGCTCAGTGGTTCC